>JAQMYM010000036.1:758222-799028 GCA_030014255.1 Parauchenoglanis ngamensis
TGCCTCATAAATCTCTAATAATGTTCTAGAAGAGCTATAACTCCTAGACCCATAATTACGTTGGAATACAAGTGCCACTATCAGTTTTACAAACAATTATAAAAACTTGTCATCACTGAGTGCTTCCATATACAACAAGGACGCACGTGCGTTTATAAGAATGCTTACGAGGACTCGTTACCAACTTCCGACGAGTTACGTATAAGCGGTGCTGAATCCTCGATGCTGATTGGTCAGAAGGATGATGTTGATTAGTTTTCTACAAAAGCAGCTCTGATGATAGTGCCGGCTGTAATTCGATATCCATTCTAATACGACGTTGTTTCCATAGTAACAGCTAACGGGTGTGTAATAATAAACAAAAAAGAAAGAAAATAGCAATTGTCCTAACAGCAATGACGTAGAGTCGTTGATATGGTACGTTTTCTGCGAGGAGACGTTTATGGGAGGAGTCTCCAGGGTCTGTCAGTAACAGGAAGGACTGCATAACATTCAATGCAACCATGACTGGATCAACCTTTAAAGCAGAGTATGACGTGGTGTTTATTAATAAGTGAAACGTTGTAATCGTTCAATCGGATAAGAGGCTGAAAACGTGCGGCAACAGGAACTTGTTCTTGTCGTTGATGAGTTTCCTACACTTCATTATGAATATGGGCTTCATAGATAGTGTTACCAAACTCAGCCACAGTCTGTGTCACTAAAACCTCCTTCCGACCTGAATAAGGATGATGAGGAAGTTGGTGGTCACGAATCTAAATCTACTATAAGTAAGCACACACACACACACACACACACACACAGGTTACCTCTCTTCGCTCCCTCAGGGATGATCCTGTAGACTTTATAAGGGTCCGATATGTCCAGCTGGCTTCTGTCCACAAGTTCATCGAAGTCATTGCTCTTGTTGAGAGCACAGCGGAGTCTCGTCTTCCAAGTCGGGGGGTCGGGCTTGTCCACACCCTCCCTGTACTTCCCCTTAAACAGAGCCCAGGCCTGGTGGGGAGAAACACAATCCAGTTCCTGACGTGTCCTGACGATAACTTTGTCATTACTGGCCACACGGTCGTCTTGACCTGAGCGTCAGTGCTTACAACGTCGCTGTTCTTACAACGTTAAGACATCATTGTGTAAGGCATCATGAGTAATATGACTCTCTCTGTCGCTACAGAACGCTTAATGGTCCTGCATTGAATTCGCCAACCATTTTTGGTTCCCTAATGACCTTTATTCTTCACAGATCTTTAATTATTGTTGTTCATGCCACAGAAAATATAACTCCCCACCATACATGCTACCATCACATGTAAGGAGCCATTGATTGTAGCAACAACAATCATGGACCCAAAGGTTCATTAGGAAGCCCAAAACCTGTCCCTTGTGCCACCACATTGATGGAGATCATGTCTACCTATTTTAGAAAGAACATTTGAAGAACTCTTACATACATCTAGGGTTCCTCAATGGCTTTTTGGTAAATTAAGGGTTTTTAGCTTCCTTAAAGAGATTTCTGCTCTCTGATAGGGAAGAACCCTGCAGGCCTTTGTGGAAACACAACGGAAGAACTCAAGATCTTTTGATTGGGGTTCTAGATGTGATCGCATCAACGACAAACATTGTAAAGAAACATGGACACAAGGGAAACCCAAAACCAGTTATTCTATGGAGACTCATTAAAGAATATTTTGACATATTTTTAAGTTCAGACATGGTTCTATGTCTGGCTCCTAAAAAAGCTATGAATCCCTAACTAACTGAAAAGCCACTGAGGAACCCTTACAGATGTTCTTCAAGGGTTCTTAGCTTCTCTCTGACAAGGAAACACCCAGAATAACCCTGCTGGCCTTTCTGGAAAAAGTTTGTAGAACCAGTATGAGTTTATTTAGTCTGTCTGGGAAATGGTTAAAGGTTCTATGTTGAATTTAATAGAGCGGTGCTGTAGCTGAACCATTTTTGCTTTCCTAAAGACCTTTTTCTTGATGAATCTGTAACCTGTTAGGATATTAAGAATTGCTATAACATAAGCAAGAATGGGAACTAACTTGATTTGTGACCTTCCGCCATATTAATTAATGAGGTGCAAATGGTTCCAAGTAGAAACAAATTACACAGCTAAGAACCTCTAACTAACTAAACAGCCCTTGGGTTATCAAAGACACTTTCTGACAGGAAAACTCCCAGGTTTCTACATAAAACTGAAGAAACCCAAAGGTTCCTGTTCCATAAAACCTATTTTAAATTGCAGATTTCTGGACTTTTCTATAAAATATTAAGTTGGCATTAGAAAGGTGCTACACTTTCTGAAAAAACAACAATTGTAGAACTCAATAGAGTGGTGACACAGAGGAAGCTTTTCTGTTTGTTCCCTAAAGACCAAGTATATCTTTAACAATTATTTTTGGTGCCGCGGGGAACAGAGGAACAATTTCCAGCACAAATGTTTCACCATCGTGTGAAAGGATCTTTGCTGGAAAATTATTATTCAGATTATTTGCACGCAAAGTACTTTAGGAAGATTAGGAACGTTTTTAAGATAGTCAGAGATGGTTCCAAGTAGAACCCTAAAAACCCCTAACTAACCAAGGAACCTTTGAGGAACCTTTATTTATAAGAATGTACATGAGTTAGCAAAGAGTTCTTCAAGGGTTCTTAGCTTCCTGGGAGAAACCCAGGTGTACATTTATACATAAACTCAAAGAAGCTATAAGCGACTATTCTTAATCATCCTCATCATTGGATGATCAGCTGAACTTTGAGCTCCAGCATGATGATGACGATGGTGGTGATGAAGAGCGGTGTACCTTGAAGAGCGCCGCGTCCTCGTCTCGGTTGTAGTCCTGCTTTCCCGCGTGCTTCCACGGGATCCTGAAGATGGTTTTCTCCTCGTTCTCCCACACCAGGCCCGGGTACTCGCCGCTGTCGATCTGCTCGATGAGCCACTGCCGGAGCTTGCCATTGCCGCAGTTGACTGACATGCTGCAGTCCCCATCTACGTTCATCCCTGCCATCACACACACACAGCACAGGTACCGTGAGGTGACCAGTATTAGACATGCTACACTGTAACAGGTTTCTTTGTCGTGTTAATTAACACACTCGCAGTGTTCAATGAGCTTTTACAATCGTACACTGTTTACAGTAAGAATACATCACATTACAGACAATAAGAACGCTCTCAGACAAAAGGGTACCAAGCTATACCTCTCCATGCTACTGGTGTGGCACCATCAAGAGTACTTTTAGTACCCTTTACCTAGAAAAGTGTCTTAAATCCACATTTGCAAGTGAAAGATACATGTTAAAGTTACAAAAGATAACAGTACCACCCTAGCAAAGAGGAAAAGTACTATTTAGTACCCTTTTTTCCCCCTGATATAAGCAATGTAAGAGTTAATATGATTCAAGACCAGACTTCTACTGTGTATATGGTTACTTATATACAAAGCTTTAAAGGCTTTACAATCTACATTAAACACTCTCAGAGAAAAGGGTACTCTGCTGTACCTTTCCTCATCACTGGGGTGGTTCTGTTAGGAGTACACCTCTTTTTTTTACTTTTTCTGTGTATCATTTACATAGAAAGGTACACTTTATCCACATTTCCAGGTGAAAGAAACATATGAAGGGTACTAACGTCTCCAGTAATGTAGAAAGGTACACTTTAGTACTCTTTTTTCCGATTTCAGTACTGTATATTAGTTTTAGTTTGCAATTAGGTGCCTAGTTGCACTTAGTTTGAAGATACAAAAGGTGTATGATATTCCACCGCAAAAAAAGGAGAAAAGGTACCTTATTTTTTTCCTCTGAGAGTGTATAATGTAGCTTTATAGCCTTCATGCTTTACACAACTTATAAACTATAAAACATATAAACAACACATGTTTGGTCTTGAACTGAGCACAGTATTAAATTAACCCTTTACAGTGTTACACTGATTCACTCTATCTAATCTACATTATGCACTAATCTTTTATTTACTTTTAATATGTTTCTTTTTTTCTGGATATACTGAACCTTTCTAAGTAAAACATACACACTCAAGGTATAAAAGGTGTACGGTTAGAGCTTCCACCCCTGCAGTAAGGAAAGGTACAGTTTAGTACCCTTTGTGAGTGTATCATGGAGACTATATAACTTCATGCACACTTTAAACAACTTATTTTCATTTTAAACCGTATACAAGTTAACTGTAATATTAATACATGTACAAAACAAAGGTTTGGTCCTGAATGAACACTTTTACAGAATTCAGTCAACGCTTATTCTGTTAAATTGGCAACAGTGGGTATTAACTTGTATCTTTCCCCATCGTGAGTACATTGTACATAGTTCTAGGTAAAAGATACACACTAAGCATACTAAACGTTTACGCCTCGAAGTACCACCCCTGTTTATAAGAGTGTATAATGTCGACTTCACAGCCCTGTGCACGCTTTGCACATTACATGACCTCAAATTTCAAATCTTGTATTTTAGCATCCCCATTAAAAACACACCCAAGACAGGTTTGTCTTGAACTGAACACATTTAGAGTACTGAATCAACTCTTACAGTGCTAAACTGAAGTGTTAAACGACTTTAACGGTATAGCATTTATTGTACATGTTTATTCATCTCTGAAAAGCAATTTAAGGTTTAACTATTAGTTAATAGGTTCTTAATAATGTAGACTTTAAAGCTTTGTGCATCGGTCACACATCTTCTAAACCTAAATTTCAAACTAAGAACTTATACACCGTGCAACTGAACTGAATCAAACACTTTTACAGCATTGAATCAACTCTTTGAGTGTTAAATTGACTCATTTTGTAGACTTTATAGCCTTACACATCTTATAAACTTTACTTCCAAACCTTATACATTAGTAACCAAGCTGAACTTCACTGAATCAAACACTGAATCAACTCTTACGTTGGTTCAAATGAATCGTAATGTAGATCCCATAGCCTTGTGCACTCTTCGTACATCTTATATCCGTTTTAAAGTCTATATTAGGAACTGTAAAGTAAAAGCATATCTAGGCACAAATTGCACCTTGAACCGAACACATTCACAGTACTGAATCGACTCTTCGAGTGTTAAATTGACTCATGATTTAGACTCCATCTCCTTGTGCATGCTTTACACGTCTTATTAACTTACATTTAAAATCTTATATATTAGTAGCTAAACTAAAAGCTGACAACTGAACTGACACGAATGGTCTCAAACACTGACAGAGTACTGAATCGACTCCTTGAGTCAGAAATACACTAATGTGATGTTTAGTAGTACTTGCATTGAAACAGTGCATACTGTCAGAAAAAAGGCACTAATTTGCACTGTTGCTCAGGTGGTACCATTACGTGTTCACCTTTTTGTACTTTTGGTGTGTATTCAACATTCACCTGGAAATGTGGGTGTAAAGCTTTAAACTACTATAAGCTCCTGCGTGCATGTTTCTGGGTAGAATATGTCCTAAAGGTGTTGAGCACTGGTACAGGTTAGCACTACAAGCACTTTTTTTATTCTGAGAGTGAAACTGTAGAAGGAGTTGAAGGATGCACACTTTTGAGATTAGTGTTACTTCAGAAATAAATGACTAAATGAACTTATTTATTAACCCGAGTTTTATGAGTTCCTAACTCCAGACCTGTCATGAACCCAGTTACCCCGCTCCACCCCACCTGCCGGGGCTCCTGCAGTGCACCCCATACTAATCCCCCCACACAGACACACAATCCCCCCACCACCATCCTGTGCGCTTACCTTTGCGCATGCGCCGCACCTGCTCGCTCCTGCAGGCGGTGATGCTCCGACAGCCCGCTCGTTTGCGCGGTCGGCACAAAGCGCTCGCGCTCTTTAAATACACCTTCTCACACACCCCACACACACACTTTGATTCGTTGTTAATAATAACAGGGCGGGGATTGAAGGGCACTAGTACGAGGAAGTGCTGTTTTTGCTGCACATGGTGCCCCTCTTTTTTACACACTCGGGGTTCTCCGAATATCCATCCAGCGCGCGGGGGGAAAAACCCCGACCGGTGCGCGCGGAACAAAACTCCGGTCCCGACAGCAGAGCAAACAACAACAACAAAATCTCCCTGCGCTCGTCATCAATGTAATCCTTTCCGATATCCGCTCGGATGTGTTTACAGCTTTATTCCTCCAGGAGTAAATTACAGTAAACTGGTAATAAAAAAAAACAAAACAACCACAGCGACGACATGAATTAGGGCTCCGTCCTAAAGCGCGTTACACTGCGCCAAACACACTCCCCCTCCATACCCACTGCTAATACAGGCCCAATTATGGCCTGACCTAATATTTAGGAGACTAGTCCGCGGTTTGGGACAGAGCCAAAGTTATAAGTTATATAGGCTAGTCTGGTCTGGTCTGGGGGTTTCAGCATACCTGAGATAATAAACATCCCGCGCCCCAGTTTTATTATAAAGGTACACTGAGCTGTGTTCTTATTGAGCTTCAGTTTATTTACTTCATTTTTCTGGCACTATGCTGTAAAAAACCTTCCCCGAAAAGAATGAGAGCACACAAAACAGCGCCATCTGGCGGGGGAGAGAGAGCGCGACAGATATTACCTACAGTACTACCTATATTGTTACCTCATTTTTATTATTACTTTTATTTTTGTTTTTATTTTATTTTATTTTATTATTGTTATTGTTACTGTATTTGTTTTATTGAAACTGTCTCATTTCAATGCTTTAGCAATACTGTACACGTTTATGGTCATGCTAATAAAGCTCTTTGAATTGAATTGAATTGAGAGAGCGAGAGAGAGCGAGAGAGAGCAAGAGAGAGAGAGAGAGAGAGAGAGCTGGGGTAAAATAGCTGGAGATATTATTATAAATTTAAGTCAGTTAGATTAATTGAATTAAATTAACTGCATGTAGAAAACATGTCGATTTAAATCTATAAACAAAGAGAAATTCAGTTGAAGGAGTGCAGCTCTGTGTGTGTGTGTGTGTGTGTGTGTGTGTGTGTGTGTGTGTGTGTGTGTGTGTGTATGTGTGTGTGTGGCCATGCTGAAGCCTCTCCCTTTACAAGGGCACTTGGCCCGTAAACGTGATGTATAAAGAGGAAGGTCACGTTTAGCGCTCACGTGTCACGTGTTCCGTCCTGAGCAGCACCATAAATCTCACCTGCAGGATGAGGAATGTTTATAGAGCAGAGCAGAACAGCAGGATGGTCTTTATAGATGAAACATAAAGCTATAGGATGTGTTTATAGATCTACCTCCAAGCCCCGCCCACTCTCAGCGACTGTTGCCATGGCACCACAGTTCATTCCCCAGTCGCGTTAATAAATTCATTTGACGGGGTGGTGTGATGAAGCGGAGTTACTGTTAGCACACTGAAGTCTTTTATTCCTTTAACACCACAAGAATTTACAGACGAGTACAATTACGTATTAAAAATATCACATTGTATATTTTTATCCATTTATAGTTACATTTAATGTTGTGAAACTTTCACTCACGTTATAGCAAATGTAAATTCCGTTCGCTGGAGCGTTGATGGCCGCGGAGCAGACTAGAAGAACTTGTCTGACAATTTATCCAGCTACATTATATGGTCAAAAGTATGTGCACCCCTGACATTCACACCGATATGTGTCTAGATTTATTCCCCTCCATTCTTTAGGAAGGTTTTTCTCTTGATTTCGGAGCATGGCTACTTATTCTCTGATGTCAGGGTGAATGAATATCATTTTTCTCCTACATTTCAGAGGAAAATTGCAGCCCATGATGCAATGCTAGTTAAGGCAGAAGAGTGATGGAGATGAACAGGCACAGAGGACCCGAGTGCTCAGGAGAGAGCGATGGAGTTCCTGAGAAAGTGCACACGACCGACCGGCAGCACACGCTGATCATTATCCCCACGTCAGGATGAAGGGTATTTTGGAAAAATGAAGCTGCAGCGGTCAGTAATGCGCCGAAGGCACGGGCCGTAGGAGGAGAAACGCCCACATCAGCACAGCCGCTCCAATCCTCCCCCTACTGAGCCTTAAAGTAGGCTCATTAATAACACCCCGCTGTTCTGCCTCCCTGAAAAAAAGCCCCTGCAGAGGCAAAGACCAACCACAGCAATTCAGACCAAAAACCATTCGTCTTCCACCCTCGGCCTTGAGGAAGCTGCCAGCACCTCGGATTGAGGTCTGTTTCACCGAATGAGTTTCAGCGTTGCGAGAGATGGAAGAGTTGAGCAAGGTAAAGGAAAGAGAGAATGGTGGGGACTTTTAGCTTTGCCACTTGAATTGCCACTTCAAGATCCTAAAATGTGGTGAAAGTTTAATAGGAAACAATAGGAATATAATACACCACCAAAACCCTTTACATTAAACAGAACAAATCTATAAAATCTATTATTTATGTGAAATCAAACAGAATCTCAGACGTTTCTTGCTGCCGGTCTCAGGTTTTCTTCATACTTTTCGTATTTGTTATTTGGGACCTAAAACTAGATTAGCAGCAATATTTCAGTTTAATTGTAATATTTTCATACTGTTTCACCCCTGAAATATTTAATAATATCTGGGCCAAAAAGGTCTTCAATACAATTGGATTAAAATGAAAATGTTATGTGTAATCTAATTACTTTGAACATTGTTCACACCACTTCTCCTGTTCCTACTTCAGTGTCAACGTGGCTTTCTGCCCTTAATTAGCCAAGCCTTGTTGCATGGTTAATAACTCAAAACCTGTTAGCAACAGGGACATCATTTCTGGATACAAGGCCAAAGAAATGACGTAGCTTAAGAAAATGCTTTGACCATTAATGATGGATCCTATAGGCCTAATATCACTCATGCTTGTAAATCCAACACTTTTTTCCATATTCATGGCCCCATAAGAACACCACTAACTTCCTGTGGTGACGTCTGAGTATTTGGAAAGTGAGAGAACATAGTTGTCTTGATTTCCACCAGTTTTAATGAGGCTCGGACTGATATTTCTGAAGATGTTGAACCTGAACGTGGCTTCTCAGATTAAACGTTTTTAGGCCCGGTATTAATAATATTTCATGGGGGTGAAAAAGTATAATAAATATTAAAAATTTAACTGAAATATTGAACCTAATTTAGTTTTAGGTCCTAAATAACAAATACAAAAAGAAAAACTGAGTCCTGCAGCAACAGAGTTGACATGGAATGACCCACGCGTGGATGCAGACAACCAGCTTACGGGTCCCAAAGACTGGAGGCATGTCTCTTTGTGAATACAGTCCAGTTTTCATTTCACAGCCCTCGAAGACGGTGAGCAAGAACTGATGGAAGGGTTAGGGTTAGGGTTAGCTCTCTGAGTCAAGCTACAAGGTCGAGTCAAGTCTTAAGGCTTTGAGCTAGACGTCTGAAGTCCTGCACCAAGAGATACAAGTCTGAGTCACGAGTCATGTCTCAAATTTCAGAGTCAAGTGGTAAGTCTGTGAGCAAGCTACAAATCCTAATCAAGTCTCAGAGCTCCAAGTCTGAGTCACAAGTCTCTGATTGACAAAGACCAAGTCCAGCCTCAGGTCTCAGAGCTTCAAGCAAGAGTAAAATCTAAAATATTTCAGCTTCAAATTAGAGTCAGGTCTCAATTTTCAAAGTTCAAGTCAAATTTAAACTCTGAGCTCCAAGTCTGAGACAACGTCAGGTCTCGGTTCTCAGTGCTACACGTCCATGTCACGTCTCAAGTCTCTGGGCTACAGGTTTGAGTCATGTCTCAAGTTGCTGAACTGCAAGTCAGAATCCAGACCGACGTCTCAGGGCTCCGTGTTCCACATCCGAGGCAAGTCTCTGAACTCCATGTGAAGGCAAATGAATACTTCTGCATCAAATTTACACAGTAGATACGGCGTGGACACTCGCATAGGCTGAAGCCTTTATACGTGCACGTAAAGTGCGTGTCTCCTCTAGGAGGCGCTGTCGCATGAAACACACCAGAATTCACAGATTTTGCACACAGAAGAGGAGCAGGATGCGTATTTCACAAGAAAATAACAAACAAAATGTGGTTTTGGAGCAAATTTACTGGGGAAAATGAAGTCTTGCATGATTACTTTTAATCATTCTTTAGCATTTCTGAGGTGTTGTAACAAGTCTGTGTTCAGCAGTATGAGCGGCTCGAAGCTCCGTAGTGTAACTAGTGTTTAAATCTGCGGGATTAGATACAGGATTAAACTGGTCGTTCTAATGATCTACAGCCGCTATAGAGCCTCACACTTCAACACTGAATATTGTAGGAGCAGCTGGAAATGTGTTGCTAGCAAGTGGACCAATCACCGTCGCTGTGCTCTGCGTCGCCATGACGCGTCGTAACGTTTCTGGAGAGGCGCACGTCAGGCTACGGCGTAGATTCGACACAGAAGTATAAATTGGGCTTAAGAGTCTGAGTCATAAGTAACGATAATTTGTCAACATAAGCATGATTAGAAGACGCTTTCAGAGGTCTAAAGCAATTATAAGGATTATAGATATTTATTTAGCCAGCTTAATGTGGACACAGAAAGTCATATAACGCAAATGTATCAAACTGGGCTCGGTTTTGTTTCGTGATCGCCTTCAAAGAAATATGTTCCTAAGATGGAATAAGAGATTAGCAAAAATATTCCTGTCCTTTGCTGTGTGCTAAATCACTCATATATACATAAATGCCTTTAATTATCAGTAACGTAAAGTTGATAAACAGTGGATGAACAGTGAACGCTAAAGTTGTACGTTTCGTGAGATTTATTCAGCGTGTGATTTTTGTGTGTGAATGAAATCTGGCACAAGGAGATTTGATGTTTTTCTACTCAACAGGAATGAGAAGAAACAGGAAAAATCTGTTGCAAAAAAAGTCATTTAAAACAAGTTTTCTTTATTAAACCTTGGGTACACTATCTGTAGAACAGTCTTATAAACTGTATATAACAACTGAGTAAGGCATTGTTCTCTAAAAATAGTGTTGTGTCCAGTGTAAAGGCATTTGGCAAAAAATGTCAAATATGAAGCCGAGTGTTTTTACAACACCAAGAGCCCCTTCAGGATATACAAACATACTTACATACGTACACGTACACGTACACGTACACGTACACACACACACACACACACACACACACACACACACACACACAGAAACTCTCAAAATTCTGGTTTCCCAAAGCTTTGGATAATCTCTTCTGTACAGAGTAGTGTTAAACCGAGTATAACCCCAAAACACCACCCATTTCTGCTCAGGTTCCCCAAAGCTGCATGCGCGGACACTTAAAGGCACTCACTGAGACGCTAGAACGAGTTACTTTAAAAACTTCAGGTACATTATGTTTAGCAGATATTTAAACCCAGTGCAATTCCAAATGAGATTGTGGTTGTTCACCAAAAACACCAACATTGTGGGGGAAAAAAAGGCAAAATGAAAACTTCTTTTACAGAACTGTAAGTAATACGTGTTTAATTACAAGTAATTACTCGTATGCAGTTTAGTTACTGGATTTTTAAAGGCTACGTGACGCTAAAACGTAACAATGACTAAGAATTCGGTACGTAAAAATGCCGCATTTACGCATCGACCTGTTTTGTATGTTAAAAGTACGTACGTAGCATTTAATGCGGAGAATACACCAATAACACTACACAGAAGTGCTTCTTGAAATCTCTTATTGATAACATCGTGCTAAGTACGTGGAACTTGGTAGAAATGTACATTTTTCTTAAAGTTACAATGCACTACATTTCCGACTTACGTAAATAGCTACTTGTAATTACGACATAGCTCGTTTAATTATTAACTACAGCACTGTTCTCGTAATTTCCAGATATTCCTTGTAATTACGACATTTAGTTATTAAATACTACGCTACAATGCTGTAAAATAAAACACTACTAATACGATAGCTATAACTATAGAAAACTTTAGAAGTGAAACGTTTTTTTGTGGATATAAATATTCTGGATAAACTCGGAGCTTGACCGCAAACTTCCCAGTATGCTGCGCTACTGAAACTCTACAGCTCTGAAATCAGATAATCAGCTTAACGTCTTAAACAGACAAACAAACAAAAACACCTCTATGTGAACAAACAACGACAATCAGCAGAAATCTTACAGAACAACAGTAACACTTCCTATGAATCCTGCATTCGTAATGCCTTATAATGCATAAACCATGTGTTGTAATGCCTGGTGGAAGACCGTTACAGCTGTCCATACTTACAGAACACAGAATACTTCACCAATAGGACACGACTTGCACATAATGCATTATTCCTAGACGGGGTGTTACGTTACGCCTGTTGTAGTCACTGATACCCTTAAACGACGGAATACGTCAGGTGACATAACATAATATCTGTTTATGACGTAATGCCTTATAACAAGCATCAGAACACTTGACATGAATACATACATAAAACTTCATAACATCTGTCCATGTTGTAATGCATTATAACACAAGTGTTTCTAGACATAATAATAATAATGCATTATAACACACACATGATTTGTTACAATCCCTGAAATAAACCTGTCTGTTACGGATACATCCATAATACACTTGGAAATGACTTGTAATGTCTGGGTCCTTATTGTAATGCATTATAACACAACACACCTCTGGTATAGTTTCTAGATGCAATAATGCATTAATAAAGCACAGACAATCTGCTATGAAGCCTGACAACATGAAGGCCGTTACAGTTAGCAATACATGCACACTGCCTTATAACATTAGAATATCTGTCATGATGCATTATAACACAAGCTTTGGGAAATAACAGACTAATGGATTATAAAGCATAGGCCATATGGAATAAGACCCGGAATAAGTCTGTTATAGTTTTATCCAGAATGCTTTATAAAGCGCTAGAGATGACTTCAGGTCTCGAGGACTTCTGCTCGCGGCGTAATGCATTATAACAAGCTCTGGTGTGGGTTAAAGATGTAATCATGTGCTTATGCATGTTATTCTCATGCTGTATAAAGTGTTATGCGTGAAACTTTATCTGTTAGAATGTTCTGTCATGCATTATACAGTACACATAAAACCTTAACACACAAACGCTTGTAATGCTTTATAAAGTCTTACCTGTGATCATACATCATAAGGATTTTGCATGATCAGGTATTATATACGCTGTATAACATGTTCAATCCAAGTAACTTTATTTACTAGGAATAATACAGAATATTGCCTGACATGTAGCACACACAATCTTTAATAACAGATCTCCCAGGTCTAATAAGGTGTTATAAGGTGTTATGAATGCTCTACGACGCACTGAACATCGCATGTAACGGTTTCTGCGCTTTTATCCTGCCTCACGTCACGTCACGTCACTGCAAGTTATAAGAGATGCTATACTACACGTTTATAATGCATTATGAACACAAGACTCGTAGGAGGCTTCATCAAAACAGTTTAGCACCTCAGTTCAGATTTTTAGATTCATTTCTTCAGCCCAGTTTTAAATCAGGAAAGTTTTATGATAAAACGGTAGCGAGACCGAGCTGGAATGTGTTTTTACGCATCATGTACTATGAGTGGCGCTTTATGTATCGAAGGACAACTACTTAACACCTATTAATGACAATTAACACTATGGCATGACTAATCAATTTGCATATTGCATATAATAATAATAATAACAACAACAACAACAATAACAGCTCTGTGGTCGTGATAATTTATCACTGAAAGGTACTGTTCCACAAATAAACAGCATGAAACATCAGTATCAGCTCATCAGCTCCCCAAAACAAATGTGTTTATAAAAGCAGGGTCTTTGATATAAAAATATAAGCAGCATGAATATTCATGAGATGCATCTTTGGTATGAATACGATCCAAAAAAACCCCCAAAAACCCCATTATATTGCAATACAGCTGATTTTAGGATTTTATGGAAATCTGGGAAGTGTGTGTGATGATGTATTTTGATATGTAGTGCACTAAGGCAAAAGGAGATGCATAAATTATTCATTACTCTGTCTGTGTGTGTGTGTGTGTGTGTGTGTGTGCGTGTGTATGCGTGCGTGCATGTGTGTGTGTGTGTGCTCTCCAAATAAATAACAGCTGAGATAAAGATAAAGTCTCTGGAGGAAATGAGCCGGGAATACGTCCATCCAGTTACATGTGTATTAATCTCTCCTCTCAAAAATACATCTTTATTCTGTAAAACTGTACACATCTAAAATATATCACTTATATAATAGTACCCATCTACAGCATCATAAAATAATTCTGAAAAATAGAATAAAAAAAAAAAAAAAAAAACTTTCTTAAACGTGCAAATTTGGCCGGAATCCTGGGCATCAGGAGCCCGAAGGCGGTACGGAGTGTTCTCGGAGATGCCCAGGTGTTGTGTTCTGTGTTACGTCAGAACTCTTTTTATATGTGACGCCCGGAGGACCGCCGCTAGGGGGCGATACGAGCTGCACGCGGTCGGTGTGATGCGGCGGCGGCAGCAGCGGGGTGGAGGTGAGCACGCCGGGCTCAGGCTGAGAGTGATCTTTGGTGTACGGTAGTGTGCTGCTCTCGCTAGGGCCCCGTGGAGAGTTCTCCAAGTTCTGCGCCACATGGTTCTCGGTGTCCCTGGAACTCCGGGACGTGTCCTTCATCTCCATGGTCCTGCCGGGATGAGCGGCTCTGGGCTTGTGCTTGGCGTGGGCGGGGTGCGGGTGTGTGAGCGTGGAGCTGCAGGGTTTGAGGAAAGCTCTGCAGAAAGGGAAGAGCTTGGCCTGGCTCTGGTGCAGCAGACGTCTGCGCAGCTCCGCAGGCAACCTGTCCAGCTGACGGCCCACCTGCACCGGGCTGGGGAACACCGAGCCCTGACACGCTCGGTAGAAATATCTAGAACACAAACGCAAGTCCATGCGGCGATATTAATATTGTATTTAAAGCAGCGAATCAGGTGTCATAGTTTTGTTCCGGTTCAAAAATTTAAAGATACAATTTTTAGCTTCCTTTTTCCCCACGACATTATTTTTGAAGATTTTTGCTCCTGCTTTGCGAGCAAACCTACAGGTCATGATGCGTATCCTGTTACGCAGAAATGCCTTTGAACCATCATGTACCAGAGAACCTGAAAGCAAGTCTGCATTTCATAAATAAAATAAAAACAATCATAACAATGACAATAAGAGCTCTAGATATTGTTAAAGAAAGAAAAGCAAGAATTAGGATTAATTCAAAACAAATTAAGGCAGTATAATGAATAAAAGTACGTATAATACTGCATAATAATCTAAAGAACAAATTAAAATTAATTGAAATTAAGACAAAACACAGCTGGACTGATGAATATGATCGAAAGATAAATAAATACATGATTAGGAAATAATAAATATAGCTAAAATAAAAAATATATAGTATTATTATTTATAATAATAGAAAAGCTTTTCTGTTAAATTAGCTCCGGCTCCGACCCCAGGTTCCTCGCTCCGGGCAGGAAGGATCTGCTTGTGTACAGCTTTTATAGCGGCCGTGCCGTTCCCGCGTAGCGGTCGTTGGAAGCGCATTTTTCCCCCATCGGGATAAACGGAACAAGTCATTTGGAAGGTCGTTGCCACCAAACCGGAGGTGCTACAGATCCGAGCCGGCTCTGCAGCCCTCCCTCGCTCTGCTCGGGCCGGAGACACGACCCTGCTCTGCCTGATGGTGGTGCTACAGCGCAGTACAGTGCACCATTTTACATTCTGGAACATATCTTGAGGTCACGGAGATGAACTCAATTGCCTCATTCATGTGCAATTTGGGCCATTTAGCTCCGCCCACTTAGATTTAGTGCTAATTTGCATAAACCCACTTTATGCAACCAGTCCCATGATTTCGGTCTAGAATCTTCACCACCTTGATGTCAAATGACTCAGGAGAGTTTTTCAATATTTGTTGAGATTTCTGAAAAATATATCCACTACCTGCCAATCAATTCTGATGGGGTGGAGCCTAATTCATCCAAACAGCTGTAGCTCGCTGATTGGTTAATCAGTGTTGAGCGGCGCGGTTAAGGATGGTGAGATGTACCTGGGCAGGAGAGCAGTGATGGGCGTGACGACACACAGCAGATAGAAGAGAGGATCTCCCAGAAGTCTCTGCATGCTCCAGTAGGGGTTGGAGGGGGAGTAACAGGTGGGGCAGGAGGCGTTGTAGCACAGGGCAACAGTGAAGAACAGCCCCATGCTGAACGCTATCGACACCCAGTTCATCCACGTCTGAGGAAGGAACAAAATAAAGGTTAAATATGTATCACTCACACGCACACGCACACGCACACCCCGGGCAATGTAGCGTCACTAATCCACCTACATGTTTTTGGGAGGTTGGTGAAATCTGTTACAGCTTTACTGGGACACTGAAACCCCACAGGGATTGTAAGAAAGACCTAGAAATGTAAAGACAAAGAAAGGAAGCAAAAAAGAGATGGGAAAAGTAGCAGAAAGAAAGAAAGAAAGAAAGAGTAGGACAAAAAAGAAGAAACAGGAGAAAGACAAAATCAAAAAGGGAGGAAGAAAAATCAAGAAAGGAAAATAATAAGTAAAAGGAAGGAGGAAAAAAGAGGATGAGAAAAAAGGAAAGAGTTAAACGTTGTACAGAGTTAAACACATTAGCAGAGTGAAGAGACGCCAGGCAGAAGTGAAGGTTCTTAGCATTCCAAAGAGGTTCTACAGAGAACGCTCTCCGATTAGGGTGGGGTACCGGTCAGTGTTGTGGGTTCTCTTTAGAAGGAGAACCCACAGAACCCTATCCTCTTTACACTTGTAGGCATTAGTGCGTTTCCTCACCCAGGTTTTGGTTTCGATGCCGAGCTGCAGCAGGATGGTGAAGAGGGCGAGCGTGGTGATGGGCGTGCCCCAGGTGAACAGATCCACGTCCGAGTCAGCGTACGCCTGGGACGCGACGCAGCGCAGCGCAAACAAGACAACAACACCACATTTTATTATTTCTGACTGTTTACTAAAGAGAACCCCCAAACATGGGAACAAAAACTAAAAACTGACTCACAAAGTAGGGGATGAAAAAACAGACGAGACTTTGGTAGAAGGCATCGATCATATTCATCCAAAACATGTACGGCTTATATTCCTGAAAAAACAACACCCAGTTCAGACAGACAGAAAACACTTGATTAAGACAGACAGAAAGAAAATGCAAAAAAATCGAATTAATCAAGTGATAAACAAAAATACTAATCAAGAAAGAAAAATAAAAAAAGGCAAAGAATGAAATTTTGATCGATGAATGAAGTCCAGACAGCACAACCTGACGGCTGAACACAGCTGATGAACCAGCGTGCGAGCTGAAGATCCAGCAGAATTTCATTACGACTCCAGCAGGCTGCGCTGTGATGAAGCTGCTATGGAGTTACAGGGGAGGGGTTTGTGTTACTGTGTTGTGGTGTTACGTTGTCATGGTGTTGCGGTTTAATGGGGTTACGTTGTTGTATTGTGTTGTTTCATTGTGGAGGTGTTGTGTTACAGTTCTGTTGTCATGGTGTTCGGGTGTCATGGTGTTCGGGTGGTACCATGCTGTGGTGTCACGGTGTTGTTATTACTACACTGTTGTGGTTCGGGGCCAATAAGGTGAGTTCTGCAGCCGCAGCTCCAGGTTCACTGCTCAGTGCTGGACGATCGCAGCGTTCACTGCGTGATCAGTGGATTTGAATGATTCCCCAGAGTCGGAGCTCGGGATCGTTTATCCTTTTGTTTACTGAAAACACGAACGCAGGATGAACGACTCCAACAAGCATGCGGGTCGAAAAAGCAGAACTCGGAGAGGGGGAACGCGGTTCCATGTTGGTTAGAGAGAATAAATCTCACACTCAGCAGTCTGAGAATACGGATTATAGACAAAAACCTGCAAACGCAGCAAACTGCAACCACCTCCACAAGCGCACAGGTCCACGAGCACTTCAACACCGACATCATTGTCATAATTTTGCTCCTGTACATGATGGTGACTATGATGATTCTGGTTCCCGCCCCTACCCGACTGCACTGAAACGCGAGGCACAGTCTGCGCCTGCGTGCTGCGCCTGCGTGCTGCGCCTGCGTGCTGTGCCTGCGTGCTGCGCCTGCGTCCTGCGCCTGGTGTGAATCACACTCAGAAGCACATCGTGTGTCGCGCAGTGACGTAACCAGAAACTGATCTCAGAGGGAGAAGTAAATATAAATAAAAACAGAAGTGTTGTCCTGATCTGTACAGATAAACAGCGGAGTGTGGCGTCAGACAGCAGAAGCGCCGATGTGAAGACGATAATGTGTTATTTAACCATTTAAAGCAAAATCTACCACCAAACAATCTTTCTGTATTACTCCTGTTGCCATGCGCGACCTTAATTACAGTGAGAATGATTAAAACAACGTTAATAAAAAGGGAAAATTACACTTCAGATTATAAATCCAGATCTACTTTCTTGCAGTACAGTGGATTGACGTTGCAGTGGTTTGATCTGTCGTCGCTACAAAAGAAATGTATCAAAATGTAATCATTTATTTGTGATAAACCTCAAAACACGGCTGTAGAGTTTCACCTCATGCCTAATAAAGCTAAAGAAAGACTAGAAAAAGGAAAAAAGTTCAGGACTCATGTGGAACGTTTAGCTGACTCATGTGGACAGTGCGAGGCCCAGCTTTACATGCTCGCGTGTTTTATTTTATTTAGATATGTTTTTGTTGAAACTGACAGCAGCCACTTCTCCACAGCGGAGCTCCAGCATGTGCTCCAGCGCGCCGTGGCTCCGTGGCGTCGCGCTCCCTCAGGGCTCGGACGCGTCCCTCTCCGTCCTCCAGACGGCACGCTGCCCAGCTGCTGCTTTAGCCCATTACAGCCAACATGTTACCGGCATAGAACGAAACCCGCTTCTGAAAACAACTCCTCCTGTTTCCGCACGTTGAACATCATCTGCAGTAACAGAGCTGCAGCCCGCTGACGACGGACAGGCGGCCGGGCAGCCAGCGAACGCACCAGCGCCACTCTGTCGGCTTATATATTTTACCAAGGCTGATAAACATCGTATCATATTATATTAGTTCATAATTAACACACAGGTTACAAATTAAATGTCCAGCTTCAGTGCTTTTCATGCTGCACTGTAAATAAGTGTAAGGAAATGAATCGGTGCAGTTTGCTTATTAAATTACACGATTTAATAAAGCACAAGTTCTTTAAAACGCACTGGTGTGGACGAGCTGAAACCGCTGAGTCTGAACGCGAGGGTGCAGCGTGCTGTGGAAACTCCTTATAGTTTAATGATGGATGAAGAATGTGATGTCTGCAGCAGCATCAGGCAGCTTTTTCCACCACATTCACATCTGAAAACAGGTCTTTGGGCCTGACTCCGGATAGTGATGCGCAACCCGCGGCTCGGAAAGCACCCTTTCAGTGGAGAGCGATTAAAAAAAAACACACACACACTTCATACAATGTGATCATAGTGTTAACGACCCACTAAAGCAGAACAAAATAAAAGACTTTTCCCAGCACAGTCTTTTGCAGAATCACTCATCAGGTTTTTCTGATTTTCAGACTAATCCCGCACGTTTATCTGCTTCCTTTCCCGTCTGCCTCTGGTCCACTAGCCTGCTCAAGCTGGAAGGTGAGAAGTGAAGCGTACCTCGGAGTTCTGCCCGCTCATATAGAGCTGAGGTAGTTCCTGCAGCGTCTCCGCAGACACGTCTTTGTCCAGCGTGCCGGTGATGAGCTGCGGGAACGCCGAGAACATCAGGTTGAAGAAGATCAGATACCACTGATCGATCATGGACGAGCCGGAGAAGCCGCAGTAGAACTGATACCAGAAGATGAGGGCCACAAACATCTGAGCAGAGGACAAATGAAAACAGAAGGATGAAACAGCAGCGCGGCTCGTCAGTGAAGCGTCCGGCTGATTATAAACAATGCGTCTTCATTACGCGCAGACACGGGGATACGACACGGAGCGTATCCAGGTCACCACACACGCTGCTTTTAAACGACTCCGACGCAGAGCAGTAAATCCTGTACTGAATCACCTCCATCAGCCAGGCGCCACGGAGGCGTCCCAGGCATTACAGCGGCCGTACGGAACTGTGCTGTTAACTTACTAACAGGAACCGGAGCGGTGAATTTGGAATTAGAAAGGTTTTGGTTGTCACGGTGACGCATCTTTCTGCACAAAAGAATGTTTGCTTGTTTAGCTGTACTTCATCTTCTAAACACCCCATTAAATTAATAATGTTTGATCTGAAATCAGGTTGAAATAAAAGGGCAAAGTTCAAGGAAAATTTAGCCAGTTAGCTAACCCCAGGCCCAGTTAGCCAGTTAGCTAACCCCAGGCCCAGTTAGCCAGTTAGCTAACCCCAGGCCCAGTTAGCCAGTTAGCTAATCCCAGGCCTAGCCCATCCATTAGGCAACCACCTAAAGCCCTTTAATGCCAAACGGCTCCCCATTTGCGGAAGCAAAAGTCTGCAAAACTGTAATTTATCTAAACAGAGTAAAAGAAAGAGAGGAAGGGACAAAAAAGACAAACCGGCTCTAAGCACATGAAGGTGGATGCTGGTTAGTATCTTGTTAGCACTGTTATCTCTACGTGAGCTGGTTAGACTAAACCACTCAATCAGGTAAACATAACGAGCTTGCTAACTCTTGACTGCTAGCTCATGCCAGCCATTATCAAGTTTTTAAGCAGATCTTATTACCCAGTGTGAAGATTTGTCATATTTACTTAGTTGGTTAAAGAGCTAACCCTAGTTAGCAGCTAGTATCATCAAGCTAGACTGTTCAAAACTTAGCAAGCTAGCATATTAGCCAAGTTGATGAAATTTTGCTAGCTGCTAAGGTTAGGTTTGGGTCATATTTAGTCTATAAATTAGCTTTCATTAGCAGGTTAGCTAGATAGCGTGACTGTTCCGTTTTCAGCGAGAGAGAGACATTTGTGAAAAAACATGTGATTAAATATTAAATGTAGCTCAACATGCAGGTTTGGCTGCTTAGTTGATGCGACAGCGTGAAGCAGGATTTTAAATGAACTGTGGCTCCTTACAGCGTTTTTGTAGAAGAAGTAGAGGATCATGTTGGCCAGACGAGAGTAGCACCAGTGCCCATGAACCAGGAGGAGCTTCTGCAGGTACTGAAAGCGAGGAAGAGCGAAATCGCTGGCCATCACCGCCTTCAGACACAACGAGAGAACATCAATCAGCGTGCTGCACCAGCACACCACACAAGCACCGTGAAGCGTGAAGGATTCTAATTGCTGTGCATGTTATACAGTTAATACATTAAACCCGTCGTCTTCGGCACTAAACTCTACAAATAAATGAGACGGGAAAATAAATCTCATTGTAAACGTGTGAGGATATAGTGACGTGTCCAAACACACCGGGGATCTACAGGATTAAATGGAGATCAGGCTGTAATGGGGAAAGCGTGCTAATCATGTACACTGTGCTCAGTGGGGGAAGGAGGAAGCGGAGAACCTCCACACCAGCCGAACCGGCAGCACCAAGTAATTCATCAGGACGGAGTGCATTTTAACTGGCTGAAGATGGAGTGTGGAGCAGATGCGCTCACTGTGCAGCAGCTCATCAGGGTTAATTGGTGCAGTTATTCATTTGTATAAGTGTTTGCTCCTGTGTTCAGGACACGCCCTCGGGCACAGAGACAGGGCTGGTAGTGAGGGGGGCGGGGAGAACATCGGTTACCACCGGTTACCCACAGAACCCAGAGAGAAGTGTAAAACGGGACGTATACGAGTTAAAGGGTTAAGTGTAGATGAGGATGTAATATAAAAATGTAAAATGTAAAGTATAAAGCGTAAGAAAGGATAAAGTAAAAAGTGTGAAAGTAAAAAGCATAAAGTATAAAAAGTATAAGTACAATGAATAATGTGCAAGTGTGACAGTGTAAGGTTTAAAGGGAAAAGACTACAGGGTGAGGTATAAAGCGGTAAAGGAAAAGGTTAAAGGTTAAAGAGTAAATTATAGTTAATGATTAAAAGTATAACGTGGAAAAGGAAAAAGTGTAAAGGACAGAGTTTACAGTGTGCAATGTGAAGGGCAAACTGTAGAGTGTACAGCGCTGAACGTAAAGTCGGAAGTGTAAATGCAACAAAAATGCTAATAGAAGGTTTTTTTAATAAAATCCAGCACAACTTCAGACGCTTAAACAGCCATCAAACACACAACTCTACAGTTCCCAAAACTTTCCTGTTCTGTGCAGCAGAAATAGTGTGTGTGTGTGTGTGAGAACTCAGCAGTCCTGCGTCGCTAAATATCTCCTCTCAGGTCTGTCCTTACCTGCATGCCCTCCTGCCCCGAGATGCCCACACCAACATCTGCCACCTGGATCATACTGACATCATTAGCCCCGTCACCTAGGATTAATATTGGGTGGGAGTAGAGAGAGAGAGAGGGAGAGAGAGAGAGGGAGAGAGAGAGAGGGAGAGAGGGAGAGAGAGGGAGAGGGAAGGAGAGAGAGAGAGAGAATTAGAATTGAAAGAACCATATGGTGTGGTTCCATTACAGGAACCCTTTCAGGAACCCGAGGAAATAAAGTTAATTCTAGTTCCTGCTAGAACTGGTACTCAATGCAAATGACAAACTGCTGAGGGCGGAGCCTGAGGTACTGAAAGCCACTGATTGTTCAAAGGGAAGCTTCACAGATGGACTCGCCTTTCTACAAGGTGTAAAAGTAGAAAAAAGAATTCAGAAATTTCCTAAAGTGCTAAAAAAAATCCTGGGTTTATATAATAAACTTGGCTTAAAATGCTAATTCTGGTCATCTCAATTATTATTTTTAAAATTCTGCCTTTATTGTTTTCTTTTAAAAGAAACTGTTCAACTGTTTAAAAACAGGACATAAAACACAAAACCAGCACAACAAACCCGTACTTTAGGCACAGGATCCGCGGTGCAATACAACAACAACCCCGACGCGCGTGAGGGTCAAAAAAGGACAACGAATCAATTGTTTTCGCCGCAGCAGCCAACCGATTCAACTGGCTGTGTTTTTGAAGTGCTGGCCAAATGATTGTTTTGGGAAATGCTTTATAAGTAAGAAATAAAACAGTCTGTGTCGTGCTGTTCCAGCGATGGTGTGGTGAGAGGAAGCGACATGAATGTTGGAGCGCTGACACTGGAGACTCCTTCCATAAAGCTTAAAGAAACATCTCCTTACAGAAAGCATCTCCATTCCCATATCAGTGATCTTTAACGTGTTCACGTGGCGCGCACGCGTCCCAGTGCAAGACCTCTCACACAGCACCAGCGGAGACGTCTGATCCCCTGCTGATCTCTTTAATCTAGCGTTTCAGTATTACAGCACAAACGCGCTCGCGTCATTAGCTCAAGCATGACATTAAAAACCTTATTAACAAAGCAGACACGGGAGAACACTTAAATCCTGCAGCGACCTCGCATCGTCTCCCCTCCGACATTTCTACCAACATTCTGACCAACATTTCTACTGCAATTAAATTAAGCATAAGTAAATCCATTCATATATATATTACAATTGGCACAGTGGAGCTGGACGCAGAACCTCACGTTTATAAGATTCATAAACCTTCTGTTAAGTATGGCATGGAGAGATGTGGAATGAAACGTTGTGTAATGTAAAAGCTCACCTATGGCCAGGGTCATGACCTTGAGCTTGTTGCGCACCAGTTTGACCACCATGCTCTTCTGCAGCGGCGTGGAGCGACAGCACAGCACCGACCTGCAGCTCCGAGCCACGGCCAGGAACTTATCCTCCAAACTCTTATCCAGAGCGTAGGCCAGGGTGCGGCCGTCAATCACCAAACCCAGCCGGTGCACCAGGAACGGGCCCGAGGGGGCGGAGCCAGAGCCTGGAGACAGGAAGTGCACGCTGGTGTAGTCCTGCTGAACAATCCGGGTCGCGTGGGGGTCCATCGAGGAACTGCACAGGAACTTGGCCTGGATGTAGTGCAGGCTTTCATCAAGTAGAACAGCACAAGCCTCCTGAGGAACCCCCCACACACACACACACACACGCGCAAGCGCACACACACACACACACACACACAAAGAGATGTAAAGACATTTTAAATATAGTAGGTGAAAATGGACAGAGGAACATCTGGACTGCAGATACTGCAGCTGTGCAGAAGATTGAGTCAGCGCCTGAACGCAGGAAACGATCCTGATCATTTCAAACATCTCTACAGTTCTGAACCGCGTGATGACGCTTTTTCTCCTCTTCACTTCAAAAGAAGATCTCCTGCTGAGGATTTCTGTGTTCTCTGAGCAGAGAGGAAGGAAGGAAGGAAGGGTGGACCATCAAACCGTTCCGTCTGTTCGGTCAGCTCGAGGAAATTTCCACGTTTAACACAACAGAAGCTTTGGGTTTAAATGGAAAACAGAAAAACAACCCAAGAGCTTTAACCAAAGTCTTGGATGGAAGACGAACTGCGACAAACTGGAATGTAACTATATTAAAGCTGATAAAGTACAGTGTGATGCTCTTAATAAAAAACATCATAGTTGGCAAGTTGCTGCGGTGTAAGAGGAATAAAACACTCAGGGACGTGCTGTTAGAGGAAAATAATCAACCTCAGGCTGGTAACAGTAACTGTACGTCATCGCACCACCCTGTCACTCAGTATTTTACTGCAACACACGCAGAGTGGTGAATTCTTTACGTAAACATTCTTTAAAACACACTTTCAGACAGTAGGGGGCGCTAATCACTCAGCTCCTGCTTCTTGTAGTTACACAACCAAATCCAAAATGTGAATAAAAGAGACGGCGGTTATCCTTCCAATTAGGCGGTCTTTGCTAAGGTAGAGAAGTTAAAAAATAAAAGAAATGTTTTCCATTTTACACAAGTAAAAACAATAAAAGCTTTTATATAAAAATATAAAGATTTTTTAGGTGAAAGTGCCTGCTATAAAATCAACATGTTCAAATAAATTGACGCATTTTAATTAAATTAATCAGTTGCTCCAGTTTTTGTCGGTCTCACTCACAGGAATGTTCGGTTTCGGTAAATAAAGTAGTGCTGCTGAGTAAAATGAAATACGTCCACACGTCTCTGGATTGACTTTAAACAGGGGAAACCTGCTTCATGCCCATTTTCTTGATGAATAAAATGGAATGAAATGGAGTAAGAGGCGTGAGCGTGCGGCACCTGCGAGTCGGCGTTCAGCGTGATGATTTCCTCCTCGGGGTCGAGCAGTCTGCAGGCGTAAGCGATGTTGATGGCGGTCTCCTGCTTGTCCCCCGTCAGCACCCAGATCTGCAGCCCCGCCGTCCTCAGAGCAGCGATGGTCTCAGGTACGCCGTCCTGCAGCCGGTCCTCGATCCCCGTCGCCCCTGACAACAAGAGCGGTCAGTTTTTAATTACATTCATTCCGCCATAAAATAAACCAAACTCAAACACGGACACGTGAGCCGACCGCAGGACCTCTTACTATAAACGTGCTACTTTTTAGCCGTTTTTAAAAACAAAGTGCATGGCAGAAAGTGCATGTGCAAGAGAATTGAGAATAAGCGTGTTTATATTTAGCAATATTACTTAAGCTAACCACCTACAAGGATCACAGAACTACAGCCAAGTTGGCTAATTAGAGAACCAACAGTATGCCATACTTTCATCCATCACTTGCAACTATTAAACAGTGCTAGCTAACAAACTAGCACTGTGCTAAGTACTGACTCAGAAAACCACAAGGCAATTCTCTAGCTAACGTTGAATAAACTCTTACAACGTGTAAACCATTAGTGTAGAACATAAAGAGGCTAGCCAGTTAGCCATCATAAGGCTAACTACATTGTAAACCGGCAGACATCAAGCGGTCTAGCATCACAGCCAGGGTCACAAGCATAGACGCTAGCATTAGGATACTTTTTCATCAAGCTAACATATGGCTAACTAATATATCCAAGATCACTTGAAAGCTAACTAACATTAGGCTAACATTGGGCTAATTATACAATTACGTAAACCAGTAGCATAGATAACTAGCTAATATTAGGCTGTTGTACTATGTAAGCTAAAGCTAACTGAAATGAATAGAAAGAAAGAAAAAATTATGCTAACTGCAACACTACATTGATAACTACTATACTGCATAAACCAGTATCCAAGACCGACAGCAAGCTAGCTAAAAGCCATATAAACCATATTGCTAGCAAGCCAGCTATCATTTTACTAACTGTTACTATTCTGTTTCAACCAGTAGGCAAGATACTCATAGCCAGGACGGCTAACAAGCTAGCTTATATAATGCTATCTAACATATTGTGTAAAAGATCAGCAGCAAGCAAACTATTATACTATTCAAGTGAGTAAGGTAGCTAAACATCAACCTAGCCATTATACCATGAAAAGCTAAGTAACATTAGTCTAACTGTTGTTCCGTTTAAACCAGGAGTCAAGGTTATTAGTAAGCTAACCACTGTTACAGCAGGCTAAACATTACACTGTAAACATGTAGACTAAATCACTAGCAAGCACGCTAACATGAAGCTAGCCATTATATGGCATAAAGCAGTAGTCAGGGCCGCTACGAAGCTAGCTAAATATAGGCCAAGTATTATACCACATAATATAGCAGCCGAGACCAATAGCCACCTAGCTAATACACGGCTAACTGTTATATTGTGTAAAGTAGCAGCCAGGGTCACTAGCAAGGTAGCTAACATTAAAGGACCGCTGTGTAAGACTGAAAGTCCAGTGATTAAAATGGCTAACGCAGTCCAAATTCAAAGTACCGCAGCGAGTTGTCGCCCCTCAGCCCCACGGGTTGCCAGGTTGAGGACGAGTGAAACGTTCCTACTCTGGAAATTGATCAGCTGATGAGTACATTTGCAATGTTTTCATTATTTGCAAATTAAACGGATTTATTGTGGCCCTGTGGATGCAGCACTGTTTTTGAAGAAGCCAGTTAGCATGTTTCCTTAATTTCTGATGACACGTCATGGTCATTTTATGCTTTGTTACAGAAAATATATTACATGTTGGTCCTTTAAGCTAGCCGTTACACTGTGTAAACAAGTAGCCAGAGTCACTAACTCGTATCAGTAAAATACTTTGAATTGGTTTGTTCTGCCCAGTGACATTGTTTGCAGTTCTTTAGCAATGTTTGGTGTCACAATCCTTGTTAGCAGGTAGCTAACGTTAGCTTCAGGTTGATCCAGTGTGTGTGAGATATTGATTTATTTTTAGATTAAATCACATAAAGCAATAATAAAATGTAATCAATCAGTCACCAAGCTTCATTTAAGAATATAATTGCAGAGAACGTCTAAAGGACTCGTGTAGGCCTCAGGAGGCCAGCTTCTTCTTCTTCTGTCTGATGAAACGTATACACAATACAATAATGCATTTATTAATTAAGAGGGGCGTGTGAGCGTGTCTGACCTAACAACTGAAGATCAGTCTCGAGTCGTAGTGCGGATTCAAACAGCAGCTCCTCTCGTCCCTGGATGGCCGTTTCAGCCTCTAGGTGGCGCCGCAGCCAGCAGGCATACTCTTCTTTACTGAGGACCTGAAACACCAATCAACATTAATGCAGATTTAAAGAGAAATAACCAGGAACAGGAAATTCTCAATGACTTTCCCAAATAATCTGCCTGTTCCAGCCCTCAAGTCAATCACGTGACCGGGACCAATGTGGGACAGTGAGAGCTTCACGTGAAGCAGCCAGTACGTCACAGCACAGAGCGCATAGACACCCACGACTGGCTAGTGCTGCTGTGATTGACAGGGGAGACGCAGTATGCCCCTCCCACCCCGACAGCATAGGCAATTTTGCTCTTTTGGACTCCACGTGTCGAGGTTAGCCGCTGGGCTTCACATTTTTGTGGCCCATTTATTGCGTTCTTTTTTTTTTTTTTTTAATAAAAACCACTTCTGGGAGGTAGATGGCAAACAAAAGGTGTAAAAAAGCGATTAGATACAAGGCAACTTGTGGATAGAATGCTGAACACCAGCAGCAGGAGGTCCGTGTGAGCGTGTGAACATGATTTATCACATCGCCTGGGTCCAACAGTTAAAGCATGGAAGCAGGAAGTGACAGAGATGGAGAGAGAGAAAGTCACAGTTAATCGAGTTTTGCTGTGACCATCTGTACAGGACGCGGCACGCTCGCGGAGACACTTCGACACGTCTCTGCTTACCTTTTTGGCGATGCACAGAGTTCGGAGGCCGTCAGCGGCGTACAGGTTCAAGTAGTTCTGGGTTTTGTACAGAATTTTGCGTTGCCGCTTGCCTTTGGAGTTGTCTGGAACGCAGAAGTAACGAGTTTCAAGCACAATTCAGCAAACAGATTTTACACAATAAATTATATATTACACAACATTGTAGACAGGAAGTGGAGCAGGAAGTGGGTGTGATTTAAACAATTTAGGAACAGGTGTAGCACCTCGCTGTAAAGTACTGATTATTTTCAACACTGTGTGTGTAAACTGGTTAATGTGGAAACGACTGAATAAATAAAGTGAATGAAAAAGTAAAAATGTGACACTTTTTTTTGGTTTTTCTTTCCTAAAGTGTTTTAAAAACCCAACGAGAACAGCGTCAGTGTTCCACTGGGTTCACCTCAAACTCGTCAAACAGACGGCAGATGTCGCGAAGTGTTTCTGTTCACTGTAACACTAAAGACGTGCGATTTACAGTTTTAGTACAAAAACATGTTTATTTTTAGTCAGAATGGGTGCAACATCTTATTTATTCCCAGCAATGAAACCACGGCAACCGGCTGTAAAGTACAGAGACACACCCACTACTGACCAGCCCCCAAAAATCCCCCAGAAACGTATTTAACACGTCACTCATTGAAGAACACACACACACACACACACACACACACACACACGCACACGCACACATACACGCACACGCATACATACACACACACACATATATACACACACACACATATATACACACACACACATATATACACACACACACATATATACACACACACACACATATATACACACACACACATATATACACACACACGCATACACACACATGCATACACACACATGCATACACACACATGCATACACACACATGCATATACATACATACGCATACATATATATATATACACACACACACACATACATACACGCGCAGAGCAGTTTTGTTTAGTGTTAGAAGAACATACACAGACGTGTGAGCAACCTCAGCAAACTGAAGTGAACGTTCCAGGTGAACAGGTTTTCTTTCCACTATTAAATATGAACGTGTTGTTGGCGAGCGTCAGAAATTTAGCTAGGTCAATATTTGCACACGCCAATGATGTTGATCCTCTAGGGTACTAATAACCACCCAGGGATCGCTTGAAGATGTGAACAGCTCACTCTTTAGCTGCATGAGGTATACGCGAGTCGGCCTCAACTAAGGACCACAAGGAGCAATACGATCACTTGCATAATGCTAAGTATTGATAACGATGGTTTCAGAGAACGCATCACGGTAACGGACAGTTAGACGAGTCACACACTCGAGCCATCACTTGCAGACGCTCCTCCGCAGACCGTGAGTGCTTGCAAACCGCTCGCAGTGAACCCGAAGCAAACAAAAACTGTTCGATGCTCGCAAACGTTTGCCTTTCTGTGCTGATTTGAGCGCACCTCAGAATTGTTGTTGGTGTTTGCGCGTCACGCTACCAGTGAAACCATGGCAACTGGCGTGATCTGAGGCGCAAAAAAGCACTAGTCTTTTGCACAAGGCGTAATGAATATTTGCTATTATGTTGTCTATACACACGTGTGTTAGCTTAATTGGGGTATTTTTCACTGAAAAAGAGGTTATATCGCTGTACATGATCGTGATCATGCATTTTTGAAGGAACAGTAAGTTTACAGCATAAAGCTGAGAGTGGAACGTTACGGTGTCCAGACGTGTCCGAGGCGTTTGGTGGAATCGGCGTCGGTTTATAAAGGCCGCATAAGCTGTATAAACGGTTTTTTAACTACTGCGTCCTGACAGGAAACCCACACCAGAGTGCAGTGAGATTATCGCGCAAAACACAGCCAAAAGTGGGCGAAAGCGCCAAGCCTCGCCTCGCCTCGCCTCGCCTCGCCTCCCCCCGTGATTCATCAGCAGGCTGCGCGACGTCGGCTTGCCAACACGACTTGTTTTTCTGCTCGGCCCTCAGCCACCTGCTTCCTACAGCGACACGACAGAAGGAGACGACTTCATCTCTGGCGACCGTCTGAAACCACTGTGTTTTACGGTCGGGGATGTTACTGGGAATAGACACGGCGTGCAAAAGCCAAAATTATTCTTCATTTCACAGCAGCCGAAGAAGAGCCAAAAAGTATAAATAAATATATAAAACCTCTTTAAACGACACTGAAATGCACCGTTGAGGTATTTCTTATAAAGCATGGCATTTTAAACCGGGGTAGAACGCTAAAGTACTGTTAACGGCCTGGGAACATTCTCTCTACACCTGTACCCACATTAAAAACAGCAGGGCTTATGAATATGCATCAATATGCAAAGTAGTAAACTAGCTGTGGAAATCAGTGCAGAGTCTCACTGACTCCTTTAACAGCAGCAGATCTATCAGGATGTATTTCAACATCACCATGACAACCACAATTTTATTCACCAAGAGTGTCACTTCAGTTAGCTAGAATAGAACTAGCTTCTATAATTTGCATATCGGACGTGATTGGTTCAACTTCATGTTACCATGACAACTATGATTTGTAACTGTATTAAGTTTACGTAACATGATGTCATTCTCTAGGCTAATAATGTGCAATGTTTTATTTTGAGACATCACAAATCAAGTTCATGCATAGCCCCGCCCCCTAATCAGTTCCCAGAGGAGTTTACGCCTATAAACATTATACTGGAGAGTTCAGGATACATTTATATATATTATTATGATGCCAGTCTGCAGCTATAATCCACTGCTCTGTTCTTCAATAACACAAGGCACAGGTCACGCTAGAAAAGGGCGGCCATGTTCGTTTTCCCAGTTCAACATGGAGGCCCGGTCTGTACAGCGTTGTTTAATTTGTTCCCACACTTCAAAGCGGCCGCATGGTTGTGGGCTGCCACGTCCCTTCATGTGCATTGCCATTGGCCTGGTCTGCTTTTCCTCCATCGTCCTGTGAATGGAGTCATTGTAGAGTCTGGAGCTGCTGAACCCTGATTGGAGCGCCACCCCGGTGTGGTCACATGACCACCCTCCCTCTCGCTCTTTTTCAGCCACGTCAGATTTCGAGCTCTACATTTTCCTTTCAGGTAAAGTTTAGGGGTGGAAACTTAACACATGGCAGATTTGGCTGGGTTTGAGCTCATTTTCCCCAAAGGCTGCGTTCACATTAGCATGCTGAAGTGACTCAAATCTGATCTTTTCAGGGCTGTGTGGACACACAAATCCAATCTTTTTACATCAGATTTGAGTCACGTACGTCCATATGTGGTCCATGGCCATGTGACATGAATGAGACGCTCAGGTGGGAGCTGCGCGTGCTGAGCTGCTCCTTTCTCGTACCCGCTTATCTCTTGGGTCAGCAGTGACAGCAAGATCTGCAGAAACAGCACACGCAGCCATCTGGCTTTTCCTCGCCCTGATCATGTACAGCTGACCAGCCGTTTGCCCTCCAGAGCAAAACGCCATGCGAACGTTAGTTACCAGCGTCCATTTTGTCGTTTTTCCATGATTCGTCTCACGTTTCTGGTGACGCCGATGACTCGTGCAAAAACGTATTACTGTTAGATACAGCTCACTGTAATTATAAATCTGAACCGTCAAGATAGGCAAATCTGATCCGAGCAAAGCACCAGAATTTAACAATGAAGCTTGTAATGTGAATGTAGTCAAACAGAAATGAAGCCCTTTGATCAGATGTGGGTGGAGCAGAACGACAGGGGGCGTGGTATTCTGCTCCAGAGTATTTTAACCAATAAACAAAAAAATAGAAGTAACCCATCAAATAATCATGATGTTTATATCATAGCGCTTTTAGACAACTTTCTTTGGGGAAAAAAAAAAAGAAAAAAAAAGTTGAGAAATCTGGGGACTTTTTTTCCCCCCGAACCACCAATTATTGATCACCATTTCTGTTCCTGACCCATCACTGAACACCATTTCTGTTCCTGACCCATCACTGATCACCATTTCTGTTCCTGACCCATCACTGATCACCATTTCTGTTCCTGACCCATCACTGATCACCATTTTTCCCCAATAAAAAGAGGTCACCTCGAGCCCCTACCTGTCGCAGAAGGTCTGATGAGGTCCATGATGACCGAGTCGGCTCCTTTGGTGTACACGGTGATCTGCTCAGTGAGGGGATGTCGCACCACCACGGACATGCGTTTACGCGTGGAGTCGAATCCCAGCGTGTGCAGCAGCTCGAAGCTCAGCTTTCCCACATGCGGCAGCTCCACGGTCACCTGATCCGGCAGTCGGCCCACCAGAGCGCAGTTGTAGGCGCGTGCGGCGTACACCAGAGCCGCTTCGTCCGGAGACTCGGCTTCGTAGCGCAGCTCGCCTTCGTCCCGAGTGGAAGCCTTGGCCGGGTCGTGTCCGGGCGGGACGGGGCTGAAGGCCTGCTGCAGACGCTCCTCCTCCAGTTTGGCCAGCGCGCTCTCGGCTGACGGAGAGGACAGCATGCTGGAGGTGGCGCGCTGAGACGACGAGCGGTTGGTGGCCAGACTGGACGAGCTGCTGCTGTTGGAGCCTGAAGTCAGACGACTCGGCGTGAAGCGCTTGATGAAGTCCTCGATGGTCTTCACCGGAGATTTCAGCTCAAAGCGCCGCACCTGCACACAAAAACGAGGAGATGAACAAACTGTTAACGTCATACAATCGTTAGAAATAAACTTCACACTTGTTTTTCTTAGTAAATCATTCGTCACTGTGCTTAAAGCACTGTCATTTTTACTGTGCTTATTTAACTGGCAGCGTTTCTTCTTGGTCAAAAGCCAAGATGGCGGCGCTCTCGCAGTCAGTCAGTCCGTCCCTTAGGTGCTTTTTTATGTTAATGGATTTAAACGCACCTCTGCGGTTGTCACAAAAGTAATTTCGTTGTGTCACACAGGGATAATAAAAGTACTTGAACTTGAATGTTTGCATTTTTTAAATATTAAACAATTATTCATATATTTTGGGTAAGAGCCCTGCAGTAATTGTAACGCGATTTTTAATTTTCCTGCCTTTAATGATTTTAAATCTCAGTACAAAATTTTAATGCAGTCATAAAATCAGCAAAGTGCATTGTCCCATAATTACTACGACTACTAATAATAACAGTAAACTTTCTCAGGCACTTTTCATCCATGTAGCTAATTTGTGTGCAAAAATGAAAAGAATTCTCAAAATTCAAGAATTAAAAGGTAATGTAACAGAATGTACAGGACAAAATAAAAGCTGAATAAAAATTGACCAAAAAGTACAAACGTATAGAGGAATAATTAAACAAAAAATAAAAAGAGACAGGAAGTAGTTTCAAGTAAAAAACATGCTGATTGGTGCTCATTACCCAGCTGAAGAGGGTTCATGACAAAAACGTTAGAACAAGAATGAAACTCTTAAACTCTTAAACAAAACACATAAGAGATTTTTTTAGCTATATGTCTTGTGCTGAGGGACACACCCATGCAGATGTTGGCACTGGTCAGCTCCAGTTAAGGGAAGGGCTGCTGTTACAGTTATCAAAACTATCTGCACTTCACACACTCCCTGCGCGAACATCACTCCCAAAGCGGATTCCACAACAGCGATTTCGAAATAAACTCAGAAGACGAGCTGCTGATCGGGTCGCAACGCTCGACGTGAAACGCCAGCCCCTGGGTCATAAAGAGCACGGCTAGAGCTGCCGCGCCTGCCCGAGAAACGGCCAGAAGAACGTCGGGAGCCCAGCCCGAGCGGGAGCGTGTGGTGCATCAAAGTGAGGGGCGTGTAAGATAACATGTGCCCATAAGTACTGGCACCTACCCGTCTGCTCAGGCTCAGGCGTTCACACTAACTCTAGTGAAGCAGGAAAGCACACAGCGTTTATAAACACTTTATAAATATCACTGTAGATAAAAGATCACAGTACATCGAAAAAATAGCCAACTATTCCAAGAATTTCAAAGACTCTGAGTCGAGATGAGAGCACCGGCTAAAATGTTGCTAATGTGAAACGGGGAAAAGGGGTGGGGCTTCCAGAGAGCGGTCGGTCAGATCAGAGAGCCCAGAACACCTACAAAACTGTCAATCATTCTACAGTGTGTCTGAAAAATCAGGAAGCAACGGTGAGCAAAACTCCTAAAGACATGAACCTGTGCAAAGCGCAAGTGTGAACACGTAGTACGCATGTAGTCAATAATAAATACTAAATTAAGTACATGTAGTGTTACTCTCGTTAGTACATGACCTTTCGGATGTAGAGTCGTACATCTGCTTTTTTATTGGGGAAATAAAGACGACTGCACATTTGGCGGTTCACACAGGTCTGCGTTTAAGATCGAATAAGGTTAAAACAGGACAGCAGGCGGGCTCGGCGCCAACACGCCCACTCACCTTCTGCCGCGGCTGATTGGGAGACGACACGACCACCGTGTTGCAGATGGTGAGAGCGATGAAGAAGTCGAAGACGTCGCACAGGTCAGGAGGAATCTGGCTCAGGAGCTGACTGTGGAAGCGCAGGAACTCCATCTGACTGCCGCACTCGTTCACCTTATCCATCAGCTGCGGATCCGGAGTGATGTCTTTCTCCTACAACGTCCATTACACCAGAAGAGTCCAGAACACACACAGCTTTAGAACACATGCTGTGCAGGCTAACTAGCTAAATCATTCACCTCAGTCACGAGCAAGGCTATAACCGGCGTACGCATTGCCCAGTTGCTAAGCAACCGTGTTCTAGGACATTTAAGCACTCGGACCGTGAGCATACTAGGAGAACATTCCACATCGACACCAAGCTCATGTTTTTTTTTTTAGTATATTGGAATTCATGGGTTCTTTGGTTAGCAGTTGACGCTACATGGAATTTTAGTTTAATTACATATACTTACATGATTTTTTTTTTTTATTATTTTACCAACATTTCTGAGGAAAATGTTGACGCGCTCAGTGAATCTGGTCATTCTGTTCTTGTCTGAGATCAGCTAGCTAGCTAATTCAGTTAGCCGCAATAAGGAAAATATTTTTCTTCTTTGCAACAAAGTGACCAGGTGGAAGCCTGGCTTCATGCTAGCTCGCTAAAAGGCCATATTTCCCAGTTCCTCTGAAACTAACTGCTGTAAAGAACACAAAGTCAGAATGATCACGGAAATGACACAAACCCATTAGAACCATCAGCATTTTCCTCAGAAACTTTAGTAGATTGATAGAAAAATACAACGAAAACAAATTACATTTAGCATCAACTGCTAAATGCGACTTGAAAACACAGGTGTAACTGCTCCTTCATGACTGATGAGAATTTAGCTAGCTAGCTGTAAAGCCTTCCACCTGTATACAGCCAACGTAAAGGCAGAATAACAGTCCAAACTCAGTGAGAACACCAACATTTTCCTTACAATTGTTAGCAAATTAGCAATTCAACTATTATAAATACTAAGATTACACAGTGTTTACACTTAGCATTGATTGCTAACTTTAACATACTCATTCGCCATAGTGAGAAACGTCACCATTGAAGTGAAGCGTTATTATTCTTATACACTGAATGATTTTTATATAAACATACCCAAATGACAAATCAGTTAAGCCGCTAGGGCGTCTTTGAGTCCATATATGGACTTTCACACGTTTTATAGTTTTTATCCCGGAGGTCGAATGGAGTGATTAATTTATTTAATAATGAGCTAAGCTAGGTAGCTAACAGCCTGTGACGATACACTGTTATACTGCTTAAAGTGCAACAACCTCCTTCTTCCTGTTTGGAAGACGCCCATATACGGTCATCGCACATGTTTACATAAGAACTTGGACGCAGCTTCTTCATATGTTGACTGATTGATGCACAGTCAGTGTGTTTATATTAAATATTTAGATGATAAATTATCTGGTGGCAAGTCGTATTTTTACTGAAAGGTTAAACAATTTATAATTTTTATAATTATGAAATGTACTTTTATTTATGAAATGGCTGAATAGTGGTGATGAACATGCAGCTCAGAGCTTTATTTAGGTCTACAGTGAACAATGTGTGTGTGTGTGTGTGTGTGTGTATATGTGTTCTATACCATAGGACTGCTGAAGGCGGTGTGTTTGGACAGGATGCTGGCCCTCTTGGCCTCGGCTCGGCTCCCGGTGCGTCGGTGTGATTTGGTGCTCTGTGAGCGCAGGACGACTCGGCCGCTGTGCTGACTACACACACTCTCTCTCCTCGGTAAAGTTCCTCCGTGAGACACACACTCCTCCTCCTCAGAGTCCACGTCCTGGTACATCATCGCCAGCCTCCGCGCTGCAGCGTCATGTAAACAGTACCACATCTATGAGCCCTGAGAAAGACTCCAGCTTTATTATTTCTCTCTTCATATTCACAGAAGCCGCGTGTGGTTACACAAGTTTAACCCTTCAGCACAGCAGAGAGTGACGAAGCAGCAGGCGACATTCATTTCTTACACACGTGCGTGAGACAGTGCTGCGATTTCAACAATGACCTACATTTCAGCTGAGATTTTCTTGATTCTAGGCAATTCGGTACCTCGTTTCTTCTGCTCCTCACTTTAGCTCCTACCTGCGATTAGTTCCTGCAAAAACGTTACAAAAACATAACCGTGGTTTCATCTCGTCATTTCATTACATGTGTACAGAGACGTTACGAAGAAAAATAAAGCCTGGAGGGAGTAGCAGGGACCGTCAGCATCTGGTGTGTTTGCGTAGCTAGCACAGTTAGCCCGCTTTGCTAATCTACACCGAAGCAGAGCACGCAACACTAGTACGCTATTTTATTTGTGTTTAACTAGTTAGATTTAGAAGTGATGTATTCAGCTGCTGCAATTGCTCATTAGAGGTAAATAAAACTAAGAGGATACCAAACAAAAAGAAGTTGAACAGGCCACGCCCACAAGACACAAACCACGTGACACGAGAGACTTGCTGCTTCTTCTAAATGATTCTTATTTCCTGTTGAACGCTGCACAATATTTTCCCCTCAGATTATTTCTAAAAGTCATTTTTATATTAAAGCAGTTCACCCTCGCTCATCTCCATGTTGTCGCCTCTCGTAGTCTATGCATTTCCTTTCGAGGAAAAAGGGGCGGAGCTGATCCTAAACATCCTCTATAGGGGCGGGGCTAATTTCTGGACCAGAAAAATGTAAATTAATGCCTGAAACTAGAACTAGAGAAATCTACTTTGTGGAATATTGGGACAGCATTGTTGAAAATATGTCGCTTTTGCAGCTCTTAAAACATCTGTAAATGGTAAAAACAGCAGATTTAAAAGATTGGTTTAAGTTATTCTATATATAAACAAATAAATTGTATTTAGTTTTTTCCCCCATTTTACTCCCTGGCCAGTGGGATAACTGAAGCTGTAAACAGGGCATGAGGATGAAGTGATCAGGTTAAGCAGCATTTGAAACTGCTCACTGATGAGGTCATTAAGGCTAACGAGATCAGGCTCACCGTTAGCGTCGTGCGAGTACTCGACTCCGGCCACGGTGCAGCGGCGGAACACCATCTTGTTTTCGGTGAGCGTGCCCGTCTTATCAGAGAAGATGTACTGCATCTGGCCCAGGTCCTCGGTGATGTTCAGAGCTCGGCACTGCAGGTGAGAGTCCGTCTCCTCATCATACAGCTCCATGTCCTGGTGGATGAAGTAAACCTGGCAGATCTTAACGATCTCGATGGAGACGAAGAGCGAGATTGGGATCAGCACCTGCGCACGAGGAGGAGGAAAACGTTACGCACCAAACCAGCGTGCTGGAGAAGAGCAGAACTAACAGCAGGGACGGGGAGGTTTATAATAAACTTTAAACACTCGACTGTTGAGCTTTCTGCAACATTCATACTTTCATTTTTTTTAATTAAACAAAGTATGCTTTAAAAAAAATTAAATAAGACGATATAAATTTTTTTTTTTTTTAAATTATCAACTAAACAACCAACAAAACAAATATGTATAAAAATGTATTTATAATGATATTGCTGGAGGTGCGGTCTATTCAAGCGGGGAGGTCTTTAACTTTACTTATTACCGTTTCTGTATCAGTCTCAGAGATTAGAAAAACAAAACTTAAAAATGATAATGCATTAAAAACACAGCAAGGTCAGATAGGAGCTCGAGCACGTCCATGCAGATCTGCGGGGGATGTTTACGCTTCTCCTACATTAAATATAGCGTAACGTCTCACTGTGCAGCACACACACACACACACACACACACACACACACACAGCCGCTATCAGCTCCTGCAGCGTGGCTCCTCACCTGGAACACTATGATCATGGTGAGAAAAAGATAAACGGCCGAGACGACTGGAGACAGATCCGTTCCCTCAGGACTCAGCACGTCAAACACTGGCCTCTTATCTCCATACTGATACATCCACAAGCCGTGACCTACACACACACACACACACACACACACACACACAGTGTACTTCACAATACCCAAACACTCATTTGTTCGTCATGGATTTATGTGAATGTATGAACTGTCCGTACCGATGGCGGAGAACAGACACATGACCAGCAGGATGATGACACACCAGAAGACGTCCACGTTCATCTGTCGCTCCAGCTTGCTGCGCTTGTAACGCGGCCCGTTGTTGTTTAACATTGCTTTGGTTTCATGACCTGAAATACAACAGAACACACACAAACACCCTGAAAGCCCCAGTTCCTTAAAGTTGCAGCTTTCCTTCCATAACTGTTGCATAAACACCTCTCCTTACAGAAAACATCACCATATCAAAACTGTAATGCATTTATGAAGTGGATCAGAATGCAGAACTCAACTGCAGCTTGAAATACAAATAATTTACTAACAGTGAAAGTAATGCAATAACACCGGGATGAGAAAATCATCATAGCTGGTGGAAATGAGCTCTAACAGCCATTAATGAGAAAATCCAAGCATGTACATTAGAATGGGTGGAGCTCTGATCTCTGGGCGTTTGCTGGGAGTGGGCGGAGCTCTGCATGAAAGACAGTGTGGTCAAAGTGCACGGAGCTTTATTCGGATGAGAGGTCATTTGTATCGAGTAATTCAAGCATGTACATTAGAGTGGGCGGAGCGCTCATCGAGTGACTGATGGTCAAGCAGAGAGGGCGGAGCTCAGAGTTCTGATTGGCTGAGAGGTGGTCTGGTCAGAGTGGGCAGAGCTCTGACTAAATGAGTGGTAGTTAGACTAAAGTGGGCGGAGCTTTGATCTCTGATTGGGTGAGAGGTGTTTTGAACAAAGTAGGTGGAGCTCTGTGTGAAAAGCAATTTCATCAGAGTGGGCGGAGCTCTGATCAATGATCGTGTGAATGGTGATTTGGTTAGTGTGGGCGGAGCTTTGAGTAGGTGAGGGGTGGATTGATGAGAGTGGGCGGAGCTCTGCCAGGGTGGTTTGTTACCTGCGTAGATGACGATGCCTACAGCTTCCTCTGTATTGCGAATGGTACAGCCTCGGAGCAGCAGGTTGTCTTTGTAGAGACCATCTCTCCTTCCGTTACGATGGATTCTGTCTCTCACACACACACACACACTTTATTATAAAACACACTGCAGATTAATAACAGTGCCTCAGGTTGTGGATGGACTTCACCCCATCACACGCAGCATCAGCACAAAGAGGAGCAGGAGAAACAGCTCGTCCAGCAGGACTACAGTGTGTCCATGCAGCGTTAATGCAATAAAACATCTCTCTCACACACACACGCATGGCCTGAGGGCCTTTCACCCTCCTCACTGGCGGCCCGAGGCTCTCTGGGGTAACTGGGTAACAGAGCGGTGGCTGCACGCCAGCAGCATCTGTTCTCCATCACACTGAGATATAAATGTCATAATCATTCTCCACCCTGTCAGCTGACTCACTGCCCTGCTACCATCAGCGAAAGGTCTTCATCTGCTGCTCTAGCACCCACACCCCCAGAGGAGCCTACTGTTACACTCTCAGAAATAAAAAAGGTACCAACCTGTGCTTTTCCTTCCTGGTAAAAAGTACAGAAAAGTTTACACCTTTAATAATAACTTATGGTATATATATCTGGACTCTAAAAGCTAAGTAAAGGTTACACACACTCCTTCCCAGGCAAAAAAATATATATACTAAAGGTACTAAACAGGTACCCTTTAAGGTACTAGATAAAGTACTGTTTGGTACCTTAACTTCTGAGACTGTGGCACTCAGCATTGACTGCACCTCGGCTCGGGAACTAAACCAGGATCCTGTATTTCCACCACCAAAGCAAGACAGACCGTAACTAATTACTGTAATGAATTTTGTTCCCCTTATAGCTCGAGGTAGGCGGAGCTACGACTGGCACTGATCACTGATTAGTCACAGAATTGGATCTTCAGTAGTGAGAGAGAGTGCAGTCTGCTGAGATGTGGTTGGGTCAGAGTGGGCGGAGCTCTGTCCTCTGAGATGTGGTTGGGTCAGAGTGGGCGGAGCTGCTTGGTGAGTAAAGTTTGATTGGAGTTGGCAGAGACCATTTATAGACAGTAACGTTTTCTTGCCCCTGGTTTCCGGAGTAAGAAGAAACCCTACTTTTTTTTCTCAGTTCAGGAGAAAAAACCACATGCATTAGTATTCTCACTCTGCAAGTAAAATGTCCAGGGTTTAGCCCAGTCCCGGGGGGGTTTAGCCCAGTCCCGGGGGGGTTTAGCCCAGTCCCGGGGGGTTTAGCCCAGTCCCGGGGGGGTTGAGCCCAGTCCCGGGGGGGTTTGCCCCAGTCCCGGGGGGGTTTAGCCCCAGTCCCGGGGGGGTTTAGC
>JAQMYM010000036.1:807675-824189 GCA_030014255.1 Parauchenoglanis ngamensis
ACACACACACACACACACACACACACACACACACACACACACACACACACACACACACACACACACACACAGCTTTTAATATAAAAATGCAAGAACTTTATTTTAGATGAAAACTTTGTGTGAAAAAAAACAAAACGACTAAAAACATATTTCGGCTCAGGCTACATCCTGTAACCACTTCCTGTTCCTTCATCAGACATCCCGCACCCAACTCACTCCAGTCCCCGAGTCACACACTTTCATTTCTACATGATAGTTTTTATTTCCCGATTGTTTACTTATCTCACAAACACACGTGACCCTTTTCAATAAGAGCTGATGGTTTATAGCGAAAGGAGGCGGGGCAAAGTGGGCGGGGCAAGCAAAGTGAAAATAACCAGCAGAGTTTATACAAATGAGACGTAAAGAAACGTGGAGACTAGCAATAGGAGTGTGTGTGTGTGTGTGTGTGTGTGTGTGTGTGTGTGTGTGTGTGAGAGAGAGACAGTGAGTGTTACTGTTACCATCCTGGCATTGATTATTTTCCTCTAACTGCACACCCCAAGTGTTTTATTCCTCTCGCACCACGCTGTCAGAGCTGCTGTTACAGAAAACACCTTCTGACCAATCAGAAACCAGCACCAACTTCAATCTCATCAAACGCCAGACATGTGGCGGAAAAGTCAACGCTTGTGTCTTCATTCATTTTTTGCGTTTTTAGCAGAAGTATATCCGAGTTGTGGTTCAACTGTATTGTTTACTTTCACCAAAAGTGAAACCATGGCAACCAGCAATAACAGGAAGACGGAAAGAAAGAACTCGAATAACAGAAATGTAAAAAATAAAATGAACAAACATTCGCTGCTAGTGTGAATGTAAAGGTTACCGTTTCTGATCATGGAGGGATTTAATACCTGCGCTAAACTGCTGAGCATTCAATGTTCTGATCATGATGAAATGATCTGTCGCTCTCGTCATCTGAGCCGTGGCTAATTGATTTTATACGCCTGGACATAGCTACGCTAAGATTTTAAAATGTCGGCCAAAATATCGAGCTCCTTCTACAGTCAGTCGCTTTTTAGCCATCGCCTGGTCTGATGAGAAAGATCGCTCAGAGAACAGAAACACCGAGATTTTCACACACTTTCAGTAAATTAGGAGCCATAATGGTACTTCAGAGTTGACTGAATTCATGAGACTGGAACAGACTCCGCCGCTGTGGAGGTGTTTTTATGCGGGAGGAAAAAGACAAACTCTGGAACAGCGAGGTATGTAAAGCAGCGGATGCGCTGGTGGCCTCGGCCCCGCGCGCTCGGGAACTTGACACGCGGGGTCTGACTCCAAGCTTTTTAAAAACGCAGTTTCCCCGAGAGCTACACGTGTTCCACCTGTGAGCCTGGAGCTCCACTGCCGGCGCTGTGAAGGCCGTTCAGCCTGGAGGACATTCAGCTCCGTTTCCGGTCCCGCAGCCGGACGAACACTGAGGCTTTTGCTCGTGCAGAGCTACAGAGACGCTTTTCATGAGGAAGCGCACGCCTGCCGAGTCGGCCAGGAACCGGAGCTGTGGAGACGCTGCAATCATGACGGAGAACAGCCTGACCTTCACTCACGCAGTCAGAGCACGAGAAAACGAATGGCCTGTTCCTGCAAGTAACTTGTGGAAGAACGTCTGTTTGTCCACCAAGGACACGACGAGGATAAATAACGTCAAGGTCGTAACGTCAAAGTTACACACCTACTCCGTGATGGCACAATAGAATACACACCGTGCCTCTGTAGCATCCCACCATGAGGAACGTACTGAACACCACGTACGCCAGCACTCCACACACGCACACTCGGCAAAGTATTTCAGCCGCCAAAACAAAAAAAACACAGTACTTAGTAGCTAGGGTTAGGTCTTAGTACCTGGTCTTAAAGAACATGATGAACATCTGGCGTAAAGTCAGGAAATTGGAAGGCTACAGTAACTGTTAACTTCCTATTCACAAAAATCCTGGCCTTCAGGTCGAGCGCTCCGATCGGAGCCACGAGGGTGTCGGTTCAGTGTGACTCGATCCTCACACTCCAGCAAGTGAAAAGCGAGTACGGTGTCCCTGATGAGGATTTCTTTAAATTCCTACAAGTTTGGAATTTTATTCTTTCCGATTTCACTGGAGATCTCGTTACGTCTCCTACAGAATCCCGATTGGCAAATAACGCGCAACTTACGTTATTCACCAAGAGGCTTTAGAAGATCCTCTGTGGTCTCAATGTAGACGATTCCGACAGAGGAATACGCAGCTGGGAATCGGACCTGGGTACTGCAGAGCCTGAGGCTTCCCGCCGGTGTCCTGGCATCTGCCCGAGAGAGGTAATTCCAGATTTTACACGGGCTTTAGATCACTCCTGAGTCCAGACGCAGAACAAATCCAACTCCGTCAGAGCTTCGCACTAAACGTTAATCTGCTGCTGCTTCATTCTGTCCGTGTTTATGCAGTTGTCCCCGGTTCCAGCAGGTTTGGATTACAATTCTTCAGCAGTTTAATGCAATTTTTGTGTCGTATCCACATCTCGGCACAAAGACCGTCCTGCCTGGACCAAATGACGACTTGGCGATTGATTTTCGCTACAGAGAGCTTTTGCACGTTCGTCTGCGATGTGTGATCAGTGATAAAGCTTCTACTCGCCATCAATGGCTGCAAGTTGTGACGAGCATCATTCCGTTTGAAGCCTTTCCTACAGCATTAAAGTATAAAGCCTTTTCATGCTCCGGGACCTGGGAGCCGGTTCTCTGGTTCCACTGCATCTCGAAGGATGAGGTCACCTTCTGGATCAAGCCTGGAATATAGCTATAGCTCGTTACGATATCAACCTGCAGTATGTATTATTTTTTTCTGGTCATGTTTAGTTGCCTGTATTTTGTATAGTATTATTATTGTTACCTTTTTCTTTCTCCTGCTTTGCAAAAAATGTAATAAAAATGTTTGTTTTTTATAAAAGTTGTAAATGGCTTTAAAGCCGTCCGTGGGTCCGGATGACAGAGTTGGAGGTCAGCCAATCAGAGCGAAGATATTTACATATTTAAATTTAAAGGCAAAAATCACCCTGTTTTATCCCAAGAGGTTTTCATACCATGCTAAAACCCAAGTGGCGCAACAAAAAAAGCGTCCACCGTATCTTCTGGAGATCGCCAGTTCAAATTCCTATAATGCTAAAGCCCTCCATGGCCGGGGGCTCAAGAGAGCAAAATTGGCCTGTGCTCACAGGGAGGGAGGGAGGGAGGGAGGGAGGGGTGGCACACTCTCTCCCACTGTCAATTACAGCGACGCCAGTCAACCACTGGTGCCAGTGAGCTCATGCATACAGAAGTGGGCGGATAGCGCTTTCCTCAGCGTGATACGCCGCACTCTGACGCCGCATGTGTCAGAGAAATCACGTGACGGCCGTCGCCCTTCCTGATCGGAAGCGGTCGTGTGATAGAGGAGAGCCGTCTGGTGGGTGGGAACAGGACACGACTAAATTAGGGAGTCCGCATACCTTTACAAACGCATCTCAGGGAGTAATATAACATGACTGAAAATTGTACAGCACATCCCCTTGAACAGTCTCAACCAATTTTATAATAAACAATAATAATAATAATAATAATAATAATAATAATAATAATAATTGTCACTGTCTCAGACATACAGGTTCAGGAAGAACGAACAAGCAAGAGTCTGTCCATTCATGATTAAAAGCTGTTTTCGCCGTCTACTGTACTTTTCTCTTTCTAGAACACACCATGGGAAATTACTTTCCTCTGCCTGTTGTCTCTCACCTCTACACCGAACGTCTCTCACTCTAAACCACTGAACCACTGAACGGGTGGTGGAACGGCTAGAAGAGCTGCACAGGTTCAAACGGAAACGCTGTAATGTAAATGTAATAAAGTGTGCGGGTTACAGCCAGCACCCTACACCCATTCTCTCATTTGACTCTCATGTTACTCGGGAGTGTTGATAAGAGACGTCATCTTACTTTAGCAATAGCTTTAATGGTATTGTGGAACCTGCAGCAAGTAACCAATCACTTTCTGGAAAAAAAGTATACATCTATTACCTCAGCTGTTAGCATTAGCTAGTGCCAAGCAGCCATAAAACACATAGCATGATTATTTTTTAAGTACTTACATTTCCCTTGTCTACAGTTTTGCCACAGACAGTTGGTATGGTTCCCTCTTTTAGGAATAATATCTTTGCGCTGTACTGGTCCTGGTTGGTAAAGCAGTCAGACACAATGTGGTTAACGAACACAAACGGGTTTTTGTTGACCTGGGTTGGGACATGGCCTTCAAAAATAAACTCGATCCACTCAGCGCTTCTGTCCTCTGAGGCTGGGGCTCGATGTAACCGTTCCGGTACTTGGCTCACTTCAACATAATGGCACACCTTCGCAAAGGTGTTTCTCAAGTCTCCTTTAACGCACGGGCAGCAAATTCAGAGGAGCTCAAGGGTGCCAATATGTTTACTCCTTAATGTAAACACAGTGTAATTGCAAACTTTACCAGACATGTTCACACACAGACAGCCTGGCGTGCCAATACCTTTCATGTTTCGTAAAACTTCAGGGAATTTCGAGCACCGAGACGCGCGCCTGAACGCAGCCGGGGTGCCAATACTTTATTCTCCTTGTGAAATCTCGATGCGAGAACAGTACCTCGGGGACAGCATGTGACACAAGCCAAGGGTGCCAAACGTTTTACTCTACAGCTAAAAATTTCTGTTTCCACCGTAGATTAAAAGTGTTGGCGCCCTAGTTCGTTTGCAGGCAAAACTTTACCAGGCACAAAGGTGCCTATATTTTTATCTTTCATGTAAAAAAAATAGAGAGGAGGAAATGTTTACACTGCACATGTGGCTGAGCATGTGTAAAATTTTCCGGGTGTATATTTGGGAAAATGGAATCCATCGTATCTGATTCACAACGTCCACGACCGAGTCACGGATGGAGTGAGTCACCGCCAGAGATAAATAATCAGCAGCATCAGCAGAAACGCAGCATCGGCTGAAACCTGGGGACTTCTGAAGAAGCGCTCAGGAAATCCAACATCTCTCTCTCTCTCTCTCTCGCTCACACACACACACACACACACACACACACACACACACACGGATGAGGTCACATCTGTTCCGTCACTGATCTACAATTACAGCTCAACCACAACCTGCAGCTTTATTCAGATTACACCAGCCCGCTTTCTGCCCACTGCGCTTTTCACGCTTACGTTTAAAAACATTATTAAAGTGTTGTGCATAAGTATTCACCCCCTGACTCCCAAGAGAGACACAAAACATTCCATAATACTGAAAAATAATCTACATCGTTTACAAAATTATTTACACAAAAAAAACCCACAAAAGTTGTGATTGCGTAAGTATTCACTCCCTGTTGCTGTGAAACCCCTGACCTAACTTTCATCCTGGAAAAGCTCAGAGTTAGAGAACATACCTAAACACGCAGCATCGTGAAGACCAAAGACAGATCAAAACAAGTCCAGCACAAAGGTCTGGAAAATGATCAGTCAGGGTCTGGATATAAAAAGAAAATCTCCTAAACTTTGAATATCCCACATGCTGAACTAGAAGGGGACAAAACCTAAATCTGTAAACATTCTTACATTGTACAATTGTAAAGACTAAATCCAGGTGCAACAGAAATGCGTTTGCTACATCATCCAGGAGGACAAGAAAACAAGGGGGGGTCAATAAAAACTTAAAAAAAAAAAAAAAAAAAAAGAATACGATTTGTAATTCAATTTATTAAATAAATAAATATTGACGCATCTGTGCCATCTCAGATCGCGATATCGATATTACACTGTCGGATCACTCGCCCCTATTGATTTAGAACAGAGAAGATTCATCACAGAAGCAATCCGGGGCCCAAGCAGCCAGCTGAACATGATGCTGCCACCACCATGCGTCATAACAGGCACGGAGGTTTTTAACCTGATCACACATTAGAACTAGTGCATTAATGTAAAGCTGTGATTTGCAGCTGATCGTATGCCCGAGTAGCGAGTTATTTATGACTGGAGTTCATTTGAACAGATAAACAAATTAATCTGATTTTATACAAATGCAACAACAGGCTGATGCTTCTGAATGATCGAGAGTGTGTGTGTGCGCGCGTGTGTGTGTGTTTAAATATCAGGGCCTCAGACGCATAAACACTGAGAGAAGCACATGATTTCTGCACGGAAATGTGCCGAGGCACGACATGTTCAGCTGTTTCTAATAAAATCCCATAATTACATCACGACAGACGATACGGCCGTGTGATTCCTGAGAGATACTGAGTGCAGGACGCAATCAATCTTCTATTAACTTCTGTTTGACAAAACACTTAAAAGAGGCTCGTTTTGTTTATTCCTTGCAATAATTACTGAAATGACTGTAAGGATAAAGAACCGCACGCTCACACTGACGAGCAACAAGCCGCTCGAGTACTACGGTTACTGACTGTGGGCGTGGCCTGTAATGCTCTTCTTTAGTTGCACAAAGACCGGGTAGCAGCTACACGTATATTAAAGATGACTAGATGAACACTAATGAAACATCACGCTGATCCGCGTTAAGGCTATGTCTGGCAACACACGGATAGAAAACATTCATTTATAAGTTACGCTGCAGATCAGTCATGACTGCATGTGCTTATTTTGGATAGGTAGTTTTTCCATCTATTTATGTATCGTGATATGAGATTAGTGTGAAATCCGTTGTGTGAGTTCCGTCATGCTACATGCTCAGTTACGTTCCAGCGTCACTCTCGGAGCAGATTAGCAAAGCAAGCTAACTGTGCTAGCTATATACACTGTAGGCACCAGCGATCTCTACTACGTTCTTCCAAATGCGTCTATACACATTCAATGGCATGTCGTATATGACAGGAGAAGATGAAACCACGCTTATGGATGTGTCTTCTAAATTAACTACAAGCAGGAAGTGGTTGTGAGCAGGGAACTGGAGGAGCGTCGGCGCGCACGCAGGACAATCGGAGCCGGTCGTCTGGGTTTGTTGCTTTACTTACCGTATCGTGCAGAGAATATTTCTTCATGCGTCAACTGTGTTTAAATCTCATTTTCTTGGCTTTCGACGGTTCACCTTGGCGTGTTTTTAAAGCAGCTGAAATCCGGCCGAGGAGCAAAAAAGAGAAATGAATGTGGGAGAAAAGTTTCAGCATATGAGAACTTCGTGAAGTAAGAACCGGTTAGTGTTGTTTTTCTTTTGTTGCTCTAGTTCATGTTATTTGGAGTAAAATTCAGAAGAACTAAGACAGAGTGCTAGTAATACCGAGAAGTTCAGACCAATATCAGGAGTATCTTCAGAAACAAGCAGGTCCTCAAAAACGAGCACGTTCAGGAAGATAAAGTCTTATTTAACTTCATCCCGCCACACCTTCACTCAGGATCTTACTGCAACACAGTGTCCTATTTAGTGTGTTATTTGGCGTGTGCACTGTTTCCTGCTGCTGTCAGATCGTGTTGTTGATTTGCTGGTGATGTAATTTCGTGGTAATTTTTTATGTGAGAATGTGAGTCAGTGGTTCAGCTACAAAAAACTTCACTGAAGCTCCTGAAACACTCCAAGGAACCCCGGAGTACAAAAAACATCAGCAGGGGAACGAGCTGAACTACGTAATAAAGATGATTTTGCAGTGAAATAAAAATGTTTCCAAATCATTTCTCATCTTGTTGAGAATAAGAATTTCATTATTGCAAAATAATAATAATAATAATAATAATATTGTGATGATTTTTGAGGGACTCTGCTGCCACCCCGACTCACTGCTCTGATCGAGACAAAAACGTACAAATATAAAAACAAAACTTAGCAAAACCTAGAGTTAATGCATCGCCTCTAGTGCCATCCTGGGTCCAGATATACTGTGACTGCAACCGAGTCCTAGAAAGTCATATAGCTGTGATATCTCAAAAATGTGTGATGTACTTTAAGTCAAAGTCTACTGACTTGCAAAAGAAAGGTTTAAAAGAACCTTTAAAGAAATGAATACTGAAAAGAATAACAAAATATTCTGTAAATTTTAATGTGAAAATCAGCTGTGTGTTTCAACTGGTTTGTAATTCTAATTTTTTTTTTTAAAGATAGACAGCGCAGAAGCTCTGCAAAACAGATCACTAAAACAATCCCATCTGAATAGGGTTTAAGACAGTGATTAGGATACAGATCACCGTCCCTCATAGTGCTTCTGACATCCCAATGAAAGTTTTTACACCCTGCCCTACTTTTGAAAGTCCAGAGAAAAGCAAAAGAAGAATTTGGTACCATATACAACTGGGGCACAAGTTGCCACCCCTTACAGTCCTCCTGCCACCCTGTTCTGACCCCGTACAAACTCCGAAGATGTAGCTCTGTAAGGATTCAAATCAGGGGCCATGCCAAATAAAAGTCTGACGTGTGTGTGTGTGTGTGTGTGTGTGCGTGTGTGTACATGTACCCCACATACTGAAACTCTGTCACCCCGTTGCCCCCCCCATATGATGCTGTATGATGTGCATGTGAAGGTTCAAGTCCATGCAAAAGAAGAGTTTGGCATCATTTGCTGGAGAGTGTATAAACAATTAGAATACACATTGCCACCCCTTAGAGTGTTCCTGCCACCCCGTTGCCACCCTGTAGAAAGTTATCTCACTGTCCTATGATGTAGCTTTTTCTGTGGATTTCTAAATCCACAGAAAGGGAGTCTGATATTTTTTAGCGTGTATAATATACATAATTTGGGTCTTCCTGCCTTAGTGCCTTAGTGTCTTCATGACACTATAGAAAGTTCAGCCCAATGATAGAGTGCTGAAAGTCTAAACCCAGCGACATGCAAAAGAAAAAAGTCTGAAATCATACACAATGAGGATACATGTCGCCACCCCTTAGAGTGCTCCCGCCACCCCGGTGCCACCCCATAGAAAGCTATGTGCTCCTGCGTTAGCTAGCCCTGAAGGTTCAGTCCAGTGACACGCAAAACAAAAGTCTGATATAAGTGTGTAGAACACACATGATTAGATGTTGCCACCCCTGAGTGCTCCTGCCACCCTGTTCTGCCACCCCACATGGAAAAGTCAGGCCAACTGCGCGAGCTGGAAACCTTACCTGCAGTAAACCAGGCAGTCCATGTGGTTGATCTCCTGGTCGGATCGGTGTCGGCGGTAATCCTCCCACAGGTCCTTGACGGCGGTGACGGATAAGATGAAGAGCACGGGCGCGAGCGCGAGCACGGGCTGGAACGCGTTCACCACCGGCACGAAGTTGAGCAGCGCGATGAAGACGAAGTAGACGTTGGCGAAGCGGTGGAACTGCTCGAAGAGGTTCTTGGGGATGAAGGAGAGCACGGTGTACTTGGTGGTCTTGATCTTGTTGTTGGCGTACAGCCGGTTCGGGTTCTCCGCCACTTTGGCGTGGTGGTCGTACAAAACGTTCGCGTGCACCGTCCTGGTCCTGCTCTTGCTCTCTTTTTTACTTTTCCGCTTTTTGCGCTTTTTCACACCCGCTCCGGGTTCTTCATTCTCGCGCGCCATGGCTTTTCCACACTTTTTCTCTTTCTCTCGCTTTCTTCCTAAGTAATCATGCCTTGCCTCCAGCCAGCTTTAACGATCCTGCCCGATTCCTTCATCTTCATCTTCCCATTTTCCACTCTTCCATGCTCGCGCGACTTTTTCCCCTAACTTTTTTCTCTCTCCCGTCTTAAAGTTTCATTGTTGCATCTTTTTTTCCTTTTTTTTTTTTTTTTTTTTTTCCTCTCGCGCAGTAGAGGATGCTTTAAGGCTGAGCTCGAGCTGTGTGTTCCTGCGCGTCAGGCCCGGCCCTGTGGATCTCCATCACACCCGGATGCACGCGTACAGCCCGCTGGGGTCCATCCACATGCTTTCTCATGCCACGGTTTCTGACGCAGCTTCCGCGAGAGGCGGTGACTCTGACGTCACGAGCCCCAATCAGGCCCCGCCCCTTTGTGGAGCTTCTGCTCTAACTGGAAGTGCCACGCGTTATTACCGTCTCAGAGCGGTTTCCTCACCCGGACCACCTTACTGCCACTTTCTTACCTTCACAGTCTGATTTGTAACAAAATGAAGTCGGGTTTTATTCACTTCCTGTTCTTCCATGTATTCTCACATCTCACAACAATTCCTTATCCAACAACTTGCTTCAACATGTTTAAGTTTAGCTTCAAGTTCCTGTTTACTTTCTTTTTTGAGGAAAAAAAAAAATACAAATTCAAAGATTCAGCAAAAAAACTGACTTACTGAAATAAAATGTTTTTTTGATAAATGTTACTTGTATAGATTTGAATAAATATTGTTTTTTTGATAAATGTTACTTGGAAATTTTTTTTAATAAATATTATTTTTTATCATAATGTTCTAGCATAAATTAAAATTCTCGATTTTCTTTTTTCGGTGCCTTAAAATTTGTCTTATAATAAGTACATTTTAACTATTCTGTCTTTTAACAGATATGATTTTAAATGCGCTATTTATTCTTGCCCAGATTTAATCTTTTACCTTAGCGCTAGATTCCCAAACTCTAAAAATAAAAATAATAATAATTAAATACTTAATTAAGTTAAATTAAATTAAGTACAAAACTCTGACTCCTGTCTTTCAATAAATCTCATTTATTCGGTCATATTAAATATTATTATGAATATTATGTTTAATAAATATTCATTATTTCGTCTTTTAATAAATCATATTTATTCTGTTATATTACATTTTATAAAGGTGATTTCACGTTCACTCAAGAAATAATAATATAAAATAAGTCGGAATGAAACATTAATTAATTTAGTTATATTCTGCAGCTTGAAATTTGGCATTATATTCAATTTTTTTGTGTAGCTGTGGGTGTGTGTTTGTATGTGAGTGTTTGTATGTGAATGTGAGTGTGTGTGTGTGTGTATGCGTGCGTTTGAGTGTTCATTGAAATTTAATTCATGTGAAAGTCACTTAAATGTTTAATTTGCAACCTTCGGATCACTGATATGAGGTGAAAAAGTCTGAGGTGATGACAAAGCTGAAAAAGAAAAAAGAAAAAACAGCTAAATGTTTTACATTTTATCTTTAGTTTCAGTACAGGATCAGAAATAAAGATAATTTAATTAAAATACAAACATATTGTAGCAGAAATATTTGGATAATTTGATGATTATGTGACAATAACAGTTTATTTATCTTAAGTTGCTATCTTTAGTCTTGAACAAATTATGGTTAAAATGTTTTTGTTATATTCCATATGAGCTTCTTGAAGGTGGCACGGTGGTGCAATGGTTAGCACTGTCACCTCATGGGAAGAAGGTCCTGGGTTCGATCCCCGGCTCAGCAACGGGGCCTTTCTGTGTGGAGTTTGCATGTTCTCCCTGTGCTTGCATGAGTTTCCTCTGGGTGCTCCGGTTTCCTCCCAAAGACATGTAGATTAGGTCAACTGACTACTCTAAATTACCCGTAGGTGTGAGCGTGAATGGCCCCAGCCACTGGCGTGCACAAGTTAGTGCTGTCTTAGCTTTTATCAAAACAAGGCTAGGCCAACACCGTTCTGCTGCACCTGCATCACTTTTGTCACCTGAGCACCAACAGCATTTTATTAACAGCGAGGCAGCCTTTAATGTAGAGTCAAAAAAGATATCCTTTTCATTTCAAGTCCTTGAGATGTAATTTAGAGTTTTGGGCAGTGCCCTATGTTTCAGAAGAGATGAACAGAAAGTCCAGTTACTTGAGCTGGATTCCATGCACCACCCAGCCAACCTGAAGTTTCAAAGTATTTTTTCGACTTCTTTTGTCTGGTTTCTAAAAACTGCTGTAGTGCGTAAGTTGCCATCTGAGGTTTCAACAACTGAGATGTAGTCGGAAGTCTTGTTCTTGAGTCTGAAACGTATTTCATCTACCATTGGTAGCAGGTAATGGTCCCTCATTACTGCTCTGTTGAGATCTAAAGGGGTCTAAACAGATTTTTAGTTTCCCATTAGACTTTTCAACAATTACAATGAGTGGGCTCTTCTATACTTGTTATTACTTTCATTTTTTCCATTCTGTTCTGTTCTCTTTTCAGTTTTCCTCTCAAGGAATACTAGAATACTAGAATTTTCCTAGGTGAGTATACTTTTGGAGCTCCATTTTCATGAATTCTTATTGTGTGCTCTAGGCAACCTGTGTCCTCAAACCCATCAGCATATATTATATATAAGATATTCATTTAGTCACTTTTGCTCAGTGCCATCATTCTCTCAATGAGCCCCATTTGTTCACATGCATGAATTCCTAGTATTGGTCTAGCATCTGATTTCACTACAATGAGTTCCAGTACGTGAGTTTTCTTCTTGTGTTTCACTGTCCAGTTACACTTTCCTTTCACAGTTATTCGGTCTCCTGTGTGTGTAGACAGATTCACGCTTGTGGGCCTAAGTATGTTCTGTTTCCCAATTCTTTGCAGCAAGCTGTAAGGGATTACAGCCTACACGCCAGGTCATATATATATATATATATAATTTTCTTCTGGCTAATCCAGTTAGGGGTTGCCACAGTGGATCATCTCTTTCCACTTTTTCCTGTCCTCCGCATCTTGCTCTGTTAATATATACAGTATAATAAATTAAAAGTAAAGTAAAAAATTACATTACTTGAAGTACAGTAGCACTCTGTGTCTGTCCTCTCTTATTCACTCTGATCATAGTGTTGCGATGGTGTTAATCAGCTCAGTGTGCTCATTCTTTATGTAGTTTCTTCAGATTAACTGCTGCTATACATCTGAGTTCATGTCAGTATTAGAATTGTATTGTATATGTCAGTATTGTTTTAACTTGACACAGCATGATGACTTTCCAACTCACACTCATGGTCATATTCTTGATTTGTGGTGACGAGCCATCAAACAAAGCTGAGCTGATTGAATTTTTGCACCAGAATAAAGTCACCCAAGAGCGATGTTAAAGACTCGTAGAGAGCCAAGACGCATGAAAGCTGTGAGTAAATGTCAGGGTTATTCACCAAATATTGATTTCTGAACACTTCCTAAGTTCAAACATTAGATTCATGTTGTTTAAAATTGAATTTGATATTGATTTCTATGCATAATTCATTGCATTTTTTTTTGTTATTTTGACCAGTTGTCATTTTCTGCAATTAAATGCTCTAAGTGACAATATTTTTGTTCTACTGGTTTGAGTGATATCTCTGTCCCTGGCTCAGTTTCTGGCATTTCTGATCATGAGCTTATCAAATGCATTTTTCACATAACTACTCATCCTCCTTTGGAAAAAATCTCTGTTACTTATTGTGATATTAGGTCTGTCATTTCCAATCTGTTTGCTGCTTCTCTTCTTACTTGCAGTTCAATTTTTCAATTCAAAAACGCACATACACTCTCCTCCTGACAGTATGGTTTCCCATTTTAGTGACACTATCTCTGTTTTCCTCCCTGATCTAGCCCCTTTAAAGCGTAGGCCTGTCCCACCCCTCGTGCTCTTGCCCTTGCCCTAATGAAAGCCACTAGCAGGTGTCTTGAGCGTCTTTATAAGAAAACTGTCCACTCATTAATTTACACTGAGCATATTCACAAGTACAGGGACAGCCTAAATGCTGCTCGCTCCAACTACTTTTCCTCCATTATAAATGGTGCCAAGTCTAGGCCAAGAAGACTTTTCCGAACAGTTACCGACCTCCTCAAACCTTCTGTATGAACATGTCCAATACAGCTGAGCAGGCTGAGCGTCAGGCTTTCTTACATTCTTTTGAAAACAAAATTAACCAGATCTACTGCTGTTTTCCTTCTACTTCTCAATCATTCTGCCCTATCAATTTTCCTACCCCAGTTACGAAACTCACCTGTTGACTCTCTTTCTGTCTCTGAACTCATCATTAACTCTAATCCTTCCTCCTGTCAGTTTGATCCTGAACCTTTAACTTAAGGCAGGTTCATCTATAATCAATATTCTAATTGCTATAGTGATAAATACATTGCTCTCTTCTGGCTCTGTCCCTACTGCCCTCAAAACTGCTGCTGTTGCCCATTTCCCTAAGAAATCTGAGGTGGATCTACCATCTCGCTCTAATTATAGACCCATCTCTAATCTTCCTTTTCTAGCAGAAGTGATGGAATGAGTGGTAGCTACACAACATCATCTATTCCTTAACAATAACACTCTCTATGAGCCTTTTCAATCTGGCTTTTGTACACCGCACATCACTGATCCAGTTCTTCTGCGTGTAGGTAATGATCTCCTCCTGTTTGCTGATCGTGGTTCTCTGAACATTTATCTCCTGCTCAACCAGAGTGCAGCATTTGACACTGTAACCCATGATATACTAATTTCCCATTTTCCAACAGTTGGTATTACAGACATAGCCTTTCTATCTTACAAACAGACAACAGATTATCACATTAGGTCAAAACAAGTCCTCCACCTCTCCTGTTATGTATGGTGTCTCTTAGGGGTCGCTTCTTGGCCCCTTCTCTTATTAATCTACATCCTTTCCCCTGGACAGATTATTCACGGCCATTGCATTAACTTTCACTGCTATGTAGATGATATTCAGTTATATCAGTTATGTCTCAACCTCACCCACAGACCAGGGTGCGTAAATAACCCAACCTTTCTGTTAGTATTAATGATGTGCTTGCTAAGCCTGCTTCCGTTGTCAGAAATCTTGGTGTGCTGTTTGAACCGTCACTTAATTTTGATCTACATATCAAGTCCCTGACCAAAATTGCATTCTCCCACCTCATAACATTGCTTATCTTTGCCCATTTCTGACTAATAATGATGCACAAACTCTGGTTCACGCTTTCATTATGCCCCGCATTGATTACTGCAATTCCCTTTTCAATGGCCTCCCTGCAAAAATCCTAACAAAAGCTACAGTATATTCAGATCTTTGCAGCTAGAGTTCTCACGCATACCGAGCACTGAGCTTACATCTCCTCCATCCTCTCTCAGCTGCACTGCTACTGCTTCAGTCCTGTATCCAATTCAAAATCTTGCTTCTCACCTTCAAAGTGCTGCATAACCCTGCCTCTGTGTATGACCGTGAGCTCCTGACCCCTCACTCCCCTCTCGCTCTCTCGGGTCTTCTAGCAGTAATCTACTCGCAGTCCCACGCACCAGACTTTCCACACTGGGAGGCAGGTCCTTCAGTGCCACGGCCCCCAAACTCTGGAATTCTCTTCCGCAGTCTCTTCCTGACTGCTTCACTTCTTTCTCTACTTTCAAGGCTGAACTAAAGACTTTTCTCTTCTATGAATCTTTCTCTTCCTCCTTTATGCTTAGTGCACTTCAATTCATTTTTTCCCCCAAGTACAGTGACCTTGGGATTGTGAAAGGCGCTGTATAAATGTAACATTATTATTATTATTATTATTATTATTATTATTATAGAGATTTTCTGATCTGTGCACTGAGTTGTCTGTTTTAAAGGTTGAAAAGCTTTAATAGGTTTTGAAAAGGCTGAAGGTTTTATACACAAAGAAACAAAGAATATTCAGGAAAAACCTGAATATTGTCATGGAGTCACGATGGTGTTGTTGCTGGTGATAGTGGTTGTTGTAGTGGTGATGATGGCGACGACGATGATGATGATGATGATGATAGTGGTGATGGTGGTGGTGATAATTCAATTCAACTCAATTTTAAATATATAATGCTTTTAAACGCCATTGTCACAAAGCAGCTTTACAAAGATATATCAATTCTGCTTATAAATTTTAAATATATGAATTTATGTATTTATACCATTATTCTGGTGGTTAGGAAAAAATGACATGATAAAGAAAATTTGAGCAGCACCAGACTCAAAAGGGAACCCATCCTCATCTAGGTAACACCAGATAGTACCATTCCAAATGACTTGCTTCTATAATTGTGTGCTATATGGTCAAAAGGTTCAATTATGCAGTCAAGAAATTAATTACAGTTTTAACACGAAGTCTATTTTATTGAAGTTATCAACTGTTCACTTATGGACTTGAATGCAAAATTGTTCATGGCAGTTGCTGTCCTAAAGTTATCATGCAGCCAATTGTATTATATTATGTATATATATTATTATATGTATGTATCAGTTGTAGGCCTAAGCCATCATAGCAAAACTGTGTATCAACAGCATTCCAAAGCCATCTTCAAAGCTGATCATAAGTGATGAGAAATCAGGATGTATCATAACAGTCCAGAGAGCAGAAGAGGTCAGAATCATTAATATCTCAGACGTAGCATGTGTACCTTGCCAGAGTGAATAAAAGACAGAGAGAGAAACAGATTGTTTCATGTAACAGTAAGGAACAGTATGTATTGTGTGCTGAGTGCAAGCAGGAACTCCGGCAGGGCTAGCTATGACAGCATAACTAAAACTGAGAGCCAGCAGGTAACACAGACATGAGGGCGCCCTGGGACATAAAGCGGCCAGTCACTCCACCGTCAACACATCTGAGTGAACATGCTAGAGTGGGTGCCGACAGCATCCAAACATCCCAGTTTACCAAAACACTCAATGCCTGAGAACCCCCCAGATCTGCACC
>JAQMYM010000036.1:848974-861952 GCA_030014255.1 Parauchenoglanis ngamensis
GAATTACCCTCAGTAAGACACTTGCTATCCTCGTTGTGCGCGCCGCCGCACTTGTGGTCTCGCTATACCAACCATGAGAAATAAATATATAGAGAAGTTATTTGAAAAACAGAAAACAATTAAAAACGGTGAAAAACAATGAAAAACAGAAACAATTAAACATTAATTTAGTTTTTTAATTATTATTTAAAGTATTATGAATAATGATAAATGTTTTTAATAATAAATATTTGTATAAATGTATTTTAACAGTGAAAGTTTGGTAAGAAATTTCAGTTCTCATTAAAAATTTATTAGATTAAATTAGAAATTATTATTATATTATAATGATCAAAGTAAATTACAATAATCATTAAAATGAACTAAAAATAATTCATATTTGTGTGTGTGTACTGTTGAATTGATTTTATCACTGTTACTCATCACAGTATTTCTAAATTAACTTTTAGAAATGTATCTCCTGTAAAGCTGTAAAAACGTTCCAAGCAAGATGCATTAATAAAACATTATATTAATTAATAATTAACACATTAGACTTTATTTAGAGGTGTGTGTGTGTCTGTGTGAAATATTTTTTCTTATATCTAGCATTTCTGTAATAATTCAGAGGAAAGTGCTGTAGTGAAGTCGTAAATAATAAAGGTTTAAGTTGCATGCCAGTTCTCGTTTATAAATGTATTCCGCATTAAGTAGAGCTTTAGCGTCCGCTTCTTGTCCACTGTCACAATAACGCTGCAGAGATGATGAATCAGACAGAAAAAACAGGAAGTTGGAATGATTTATGTTCCTGGTTGTTAAACTCTGTGGAATAATTTTGGAGCTGAAATGAAATCTGCAGTTACACCACTCGACCCACTGACAGATCACTCCACCTGGAGAAGTTATGGCCTGGTTTTGGGTTCTCGAAGGAATGCTACACTCCGCTAATAACCCTGGTTTGGTACGAGATGTGGATCTGTCAGGCCTGAGGCAGGCGTCAGTAAAGCAGTCAGTGAGCCTCATATACCAGTCTTTTAGTAAAGTTGCGTGTAAAAAAAAAAATTTTCTTATGTTGACAGGACACTTACATTTAGCCACACCCACAAATCTCCTTAAATGGCAAAGCTCACAGTGAGCTACAAATGACAAAATGGAATGAAAGAAAGAAAAATATTCAAATAAACAAATAAAAAGGGATATATAAGTCTTTAGGAAAGGCCATTTGCTTCACCCTAATCATATTAAATTTATGATACAAGTTATTTTTCTAACTAACTACAAAAAAGTTGGGATGCTGTGTAAAATGTGCATAAAAAAAGAATGCGATGATTTGCAAATCATGTAAACTCATATTTAACTGAAAATAGAACAAAGAGACCATATCAAATGTTAAAACTTGTTGTTTTATGAAAAATATATGCTCAGTTTGAATTTGATCCCAGCAACACGTTTAAAAAAGGTTGGGGCAGGGGCAACAAAAGACTGGAAAAGTTGTGTAATGCTGAAAATGCTAATTAGGTTAATTGGGAACAGGTCAGGAACATGACTGGGTTTAAAAAGAGCATCTCAGAGAGGCGGAGTCTCTCAGCAGTGAAGACGGCAAGGGGTTCACCGCTCTGTGAAAGACTGCGGGAGCAAATAGAGCAACAATTTAGGAATAATGTTCCTCAGTGTAAAATTACAGTGGCTTTTGTGATTTCATCATCTACAGTACCGAATATAATTAAAAGATTCAGAGAATCTGGAGAAATCTCTGTATATATGTCCGTGATCTTCAGGCCCTCAGACGGCACTGCATTAATAACAGACAGGAGTCTGTAGTGGAAATCACTGCATGGCTCAGGAACACGTCCCAACACCGCTGTCTGTGAGCACAGTTCATCACTGCGTCCACACATGCAGGTTAAAACTCCACCATGCAGAGAAGAAACCAGATATAAACATGATCCTGAAACGCCGCCGCCTTCTCTGAGTCCGAGCTCATTTAAGATGGACTGAGGAGAAGCGGAAAACGGTCCTGTGGTCTGACCCATCAAAATCTGAAATTCTTTTAGGAAATCATGGACACGGCGTCCTCCAGGCTAAAGAGGAGAGGAGCGTCCGGCTTGTTATCAGCGCACAGTTCAAAAGCCAGCATGCATGATGGTATGGGGGGCTTTAGTGCACATGGCAGGGGTAACTTGCACATCAGGAAGGCACCGTTAATGCTGGATGACAGTTTTGGAGAAGGACATGCTGCCATACAGACAGCGTCTGATAAACACGCCCCTGACGCAACTTTTTTTAAACAGGATGCTGGCATCATATTCAAAATCATATTCAAAATATTTTCCAAAAAACAGTAAAATTTTTCAGTTTCAACATTTAACTATGGGTTTATATGATTTGCAAAATATTCCCAAATTTTACACAATGTCCCAACTTTTTTGGAAGCATGGTTGTAGATTTTTTAATTTTTACATGATAAATGACGACAAATGAAACTGTAGCAACCAGAGATAGTAACGATTACCAGTAATGCTTCTAGTGTAAGTGTAAGCTATATGTTGTTTAATGAAATTGTTGTGGTTTTTGCTTATTATAGTGTTTTGGTTATAGTTTTAAAGTTGAAGAGGTTCAGATAGGGAAACCCTCTGCTATTGGGCTTCTAACTAACTTTAATTGTTCTAATATAGCAGGGGTACTAAACATTTTAGCAGCCCGTAAAATAAAATAAATAAATTCCACAGACCCTTACATTATAAACATGGCCAGAATTTTTAACTATATTAAATATTACACATATTATTCAAATGTGTACAGATGTTGGCCATTTATTAGAATTAAGAGACTGTCAGAAACGTTAAAGCGCTGATGATGGAGACTCCATGTTAAATAAATGTTTATAGAAAACTTCACATAGCAATGAATAACAGGTTTTTTAATTTGTTTCTGCAGAGTGTCCATTGTACACGTCCCTAGGAATGAGCAATTACTATAGAAACAATAACGTATTAGAACGAGCGCCCCTACTGGTTTATTCCTTACACGTACACAATATGCGCCCAGTACAAATGTTTTTATTTCAGATGTTTTAGTCGTTTCGAGAACGACTTCTCAATCATTCTGTATCGTCTTTCCTGTTTAGAGTGTAGAAGCAAAATTGACAAAAGAAAAAGAAGAATCGCTACGCTGTTATTCAGGCCTCGCTCTTGTTCTAATCGCCTCTCTTCCGTCTTCCTGGCAGATGACTGTGAAGAATGACATCAGTGTGGAAGGTGAGAGAGAGAGACGAGAGACGGTTTATTCCCTTCTGACGCTTTATTTCAGAGAGAGGAGAAGAAAAGGTCAGCTATAAAAAAGACTGATGTTATTTCTGAGACGGAGAGAAGAAAAAAAATGGATTTTTGACATTTGAAAGACATTTCACTATATCGTTCCTCGCATAAAGTTACCAACATGTTTATTATAGATGTTTTCATTAAATGTGCACATTTTAACATACTTGCATCCGTATTAGTTCTAAAAAAAGTCTTTAGATTTGGATATTTTGTCCATATTTGTGTATATTTTCTAGAGACTGAGCCTAATTTCTCCAGATGCTGGTTGTGATGTTAGGATGCGTGAGAAAATTTAATTAAGTGTGTAATGCAGTGATTTACATTTTGATTAAATGTCCTTGAATAATTTTGATGGCTCAACAATCGCTGCCAAGTTTCGCATAAACGGCCATAATTCGCCTCTCATCATAAAAATTTGCGGTGGTGATTTATGCAGATATCTCTCACCGATGTTTCCTTCAGGGCTTAAATGCACTTTATAAAGACACTTTACTGATATGGAAATATCCTTGGAATGATATTACTGCAATATCACTCATGTGTTCCGTAAGTATTCACCCCCTTCAAACTTTTTTGTTAAAAACTGGAACTGAAATGGACTTAATCTGGATTTTTCACATTTGAATATTTTTCAACATTTGAAGATGCGAAATATTTTTATTCTGACTTAACATTTTTTGCTAGTTGCTTAAGTATTCACCCCCTTTGTCAGAGCAACCTTTGGTTGCAGTTACAGATGCAATACATCTCCATCAGCTTTGCACATCCCGATCTGGATATTTTTCACTGTCTTTCTTGGCAAAATTTCAAAAGAACAGCAAGTTTCAGTTCCTGCCATGGATTCTCAATTAGATTGAGGTCTAGGAGTCATGAATCCCCTCAGCGCACTGCACATTTGCAGGGTGTGTTTTTGTTTTGGCTTGGGTCCTGTCTTTGCCAATGGATTATTTCCCAAATGGGTACACCTGTTCTTAACTCTGTCCTTGATTAGTTTGTCTTTTTATACCCTCGTGTTTTGATGCAATATCTCTTTAATTGAGATTTAATTGAGCAAAGCCTGTGTTTATTGTTGAGTATTTTCCTTTTTTTTCCGATTCGTTGTTGCCATTGTTTTGATCGTGGTCTGCTGTGTCCTACTTGTGCACTGGAGTCTGCTCTTGACTATTACTACATTTATTGTTTTTAGAAAAGCCCTTAATAATGAATCTGCACTTGTCATGTCTTGTGTTGCATGTTACACTGCGCCCTTCAGGTCCTTGGTTTTGAAAACTCCAGTGTAGCTTTGGTAGTACACTTATGGTAGCTCAGTCTCACATTTTACAGACTTGAACAGGATTTCTTTTAGAATTGCACTGTATTTGGCTCCATTTATCTTGATTAAAAGCATCTTACGAAGATGATACTACCACCACCATGTTACACAGTGGCCCTGTTCACGCCGGGCATTATCTTGGGTAAACGGATCATACACGGACAGCAATGATGCGCTTATGGTGATACGCTTATACGCTTAACAGCTCGAATGATACGCTTATGATGATACGCTTATACGCTTAACAGCTCGAATGATACGCTTATGACCACATAACATTTGTAGCGTGAATGCAAAAGCATCCAGATGCGACAGCAACAAAGGACCGACTAATAATGACTTACTGTCCTAGTCGGAAAATATTGGGTTATTGCGATACTGTTTATCCTGAATTCCACTGCTAAACTAATGAATAAAGGTGAAGCAAGATTAAGCCAAGTTCATTAGCAGACTACCACAATACAAAAGTTTGAAGCAGCACATAAATTGCATTAGATAGGATCCATGGAACATTTCTGGTAAAAAAAAAAAAAAAATTAAGCAGAAGATTGACATAATAAAGGTGCAGGACACATTTCCTCCTGCTGAAATAATGTATGAAATCCGATCACAAGTGCTCACCATAACGGCAGGTGTAAATGGCTATGCGTCTGGGCTGTCTATGTGTGATCCGATCACTTCAGATAGATGTTAACACCAGGTGTGAACAGAGCCAGGGTGGAGCAGGTGGGCAGTGTTGGGTTTCCTCTCTAAGTTTTCTTCTAGGAATGTTTATACATCGTTTTAGATCATGGGTTCTCAAACTTTTCATAGAAACGGGCACAGGGAAATAAATTCCATGGGTCTGCTTTGGAACAGATTTATTTTATGAACATTATAAAAATGTGTACTGTAATATTTATTGGAGCTGTAGAGGTTCATGTTTCTGAGCTCACCACCCCTAGGACATTGATTTGACATTATTTGTTTCTGTTCTCTCTTTAGCATTATATCATGCTGTTAATTTACATGCCAATCACAGCCTAAACCAATACAGCAGTGTAAAATATTATTCTGTTACTAGCACTTTGTTTCTGTTTGCCTCTAAACTAATTACACAACTCGACCTTTAAAGTATTCTGTGTGACGAAGAGGTTACATTTTTAATTAATCGTATATGCTGTAATTATTCATCTCATGACATTCAGCACTACACTAATCAATCACTGTGTCGAGATGACTGGAACCCTTATTGAGCACATGCTTGCAATATGAGACCTCTTCAAATGAATATTTTATCATTTAGACAGAGCATTAATATTACAGCACAGTATTCGTATTAGTCCCAGTGCTATTTATTATAGTTTATATGTATTAACTAAAACACTGGGCTCATACAAGAAGAAGCCATGAAACCTTCAACAGCTGGCCCCATTATATAAAAATCTGAAATAAACAGGAGAGGAATGGTCTGTAAAATTAAGAATAATAGTCTAGAAAAGGGGGAAAAAAGTTTTATGTGGGAGATGAGTCTGAGAATCAGACTATAATAAGATTTCTGTTGAGGCGTGAAACCGATTAAGCAGTCAAAAAGGATTTGTGCTTTGCATAAAACCCGAAGATTTCATTTCCATTTAGCAGAATGTTACTCATCTGAATGACACACAAAGCACTCTGATGAGGATTAAACAGTCTGAAATATAGCTTGCTTTATTCTTTAAACAAATGCACAGAAACATATGAATATTATGGTGATCAAATCATACAGCAGAGATCACTGGGGTCCAAACACTAAAGTGTCCATAGATGTAGTCAATGGCTTAAATTCCAAATGTATGATTAATTCAAGAAAAAAAATTTGTCTAAGAAATAAACACTATGACCATTACACTAAACTATATCACTTTTAAGTTTAATTTAAAATCCATCTTAGTCATAATATAAGCACTCTGCTGTACCCAGCTTTATTGAAAATCTCCCAAGATCTATCTGCTTTGACTGGTTCAACCTCTGGCTGAGTCAATGTTTCGCTATGCACTATATAATGTAGCCTCTTCCTTAAAAGAAAGCTAATCAGGGAGAAAAAAATAGCACTCACACTTCAAAACAGAACACTTGAAAATTATAACGTAAATTAGATACCAGTGAACAAGCCAGAGGTAACAGAAACGTCCTGAGATGTCACGGTGTAGGTCTTAAAACTATACTAACCATGAACTGCAAGTGTTAGCTTGTTAGCTAGCTGGAGCAGTAGTTAGCTAGAAAGATTCCACTGCACAACAATTTTTTTTGTGTTTACATAAGCTATTAAATTCAACAGAATTAAAAGTGTTTTGCTCCTGATTTTCTTTTGTATTCAATGTCTACTGCATCACGTTGCCGTGTCCAACAGCAGTCAGCAAGCATTGACGGGTTCCAGTTGCCCTGGTGTCGTTTCTCCATCGTAGCAATGTCCTGGTGAAACCTTTCACCGTGTTCGTCACTGACAGCACCGAGATTTGCGGGGAAGAAGTCCAAGTGTGAGTGGAGGAAATGAATCTTGAGTGACATGTTGCACTTCATTGTCTTGTATGCTTTGAGAAGTTTGTCTACCAGCTGATATGACATTGCAATTTCTCTGCCTCGGGACCTCCCACAATCTCATCAAACACACAAAAAAGGCAAACGAAAAAAATTATTAACCAAAACACATTTTTCTTACTATCGTGCCCCCTACTGTTCAACAGTTGTTCAACACTAAAATGTTTGTGCTTCCTCAGAATGGGGTCTGGAATCCATGTACCAAGTTTGGTTTTGAAGCATCAAAGCGTTGCTGTGACCTCACTTCCCGTTTGGTCGCTTCAACAGCATTTTTGATTAAATGCAATGGACAAATTTTTTTTAGAGATCTTCAGGAGGGGGTACCGAGTCTGTCTATCAAGTTTGAGGTCAATAAATCAAACAGTTGCTGAGACATGTTCGGCGGATTCGCTGTCGAGTTTGATTGAATGTAATGAACAAATAGTTTAGAAAATCAGTAGGACAATTTTTGTGAGGCTTGATCTGAAGACTGCCAAATTTCATGAAGATTAGACTAAAATTTTTTACAATATGGTTATATGGGTTGCCATAGACACATCGGGAAGAAAAGGAAGAAGGTAGAAACACAATGGATACATGTATCAATAATTTGCTTTGTAAAAGAGAAGCTGAAGGTGGGTCCTGAAATGCACTGATTATTGGTTGTACTATTATCATATGGTATTTATGTGTTTTTACCCCCGTACTGCTCAATGCCTGAATATATACACTTTAATGCTCAGAGTGATACAGTATAAGAAACAGCCATCACGTCATTAAAAGTACTTGAACCCAGTATGGGTCACATTTTCCATCACATCATTTATAGACTAACAGATTCCCCACACACCCCATCCTTTGTAACCCTAACCCTATAACAGATCATAACAAAATGTCTCATCCTCCATCCAACACAATGAATAAGTTGAATGGCTGGGACACCTCCTCTGGATGACAGCGGAGAAAGAGAAGAATGATGATGGAAGTCTGAGAGACTAATATTAAGCAAACATTCAATCAAAGATGCAAAGTAGCTGAATAAAAGAAAGCAAGCCTGTGAGAACTTGATTAACACTTGGTACAGCAGCAAATTTTACATTTTAGAATAAAAGTTTGCTTAAGCTCTTTTTATTATCTTTATTGGAAGACATTTAGAAATGTGTTCTACATTTTGGCTGTCCTCTAATAAAGAACAGTGATACTATAAAAACACCTGCTTCTTCATTCTCTCTCTACACATCTGCAAAGTGACTACAGAGCCCAAAGTTATTATAATAAAAACCACCTGCACCAAGTCTTTTACATTTATGCCCTTGTGACTGAGGAGGTGACGAGGCTGCAGAAACTTGTTTTATGGGGCAAAAATGCTGAGTTCTAAAACATTAGAATCACCTATCACCATCTGTTCGAGAGGAAGGCGGTTGTCATGGCACTTGTTGCCTCATGCTTGTCATCAAGCACAACCTGCACAAGCAAGGGGCACTCACTAGCAACCAGCCACTAATGCAAAGACGAAGACAATGAATGCAAAGTCACAGAGACACTGACCAGGAACAAACTTGAGTGCATACACAGAAACAGACGCACACAAACACACACTCAGGGACACACTTTTATAAACGAGCCATCTCTGGAGCAGCCATGTGGGCATTAAACAAGCAAACACAACTCAGGAACAATGAGAGTGAGAAGAGAAAGACACAAGATGCCCAAAAATCAAAGCAAATAAACATTCACAAAGTCGACCATAAATAAGTGCGCGCGTGCGTGTGTGTGTGTGCATTCTAATATTAGAGTCCGATTCACTCATGATGCCCTGAAAGAGCCTTTCAAGGGCGTCTCATAATGTTTGTGGCCTTGTGATCTCCTGCGCCCAAGGTAGCGAAGTATCACAAGTCTAAGTTCAGTTAGTGCTTGCTTTTTATTAGAGAATAAATCTTTTTTATCCATAAATAATCTTGTTTTCTAATCTTGTATAATTTGTAATCTTGTTTTTTATCTCTTTAACTATGTTTATTTTCAGTGTTACTCTATTGTCAGAAATTTAAGCAAATACTTTTGTTCATCTTGGGACACAACAGTAGTCACAAGTAAAGTCATGTGTAATTATTGTTAAAGATTGGGATTTAATTGGAATTTGGTAATTCTCTTAATTTCAGGTCAACAATGCTGCAGAGGAGTGTGACATGTTCCCTCTAATGAAGCCATTCTCCACTCAGCCATGCGGGCAAATTGAAATGCCAGAGTGAAGCATCATCATTTGCTATGTTCACCTGGGATGATCCCCGAGAGCTGCACATCAACTCCTCTCTACCTGAGAACGAACACACACACACACACACACACACACACACACACACACACACACACACCCACACCCAACCACCCACACCACACATAGACACCAGTCTCATGCCCTTCCTCCCTGCTGACCCCAGAGGTGATGGGGCTGATATGAAAATTTAGTGCTGATGCCAACAATCTGTTCCAGGTGACGGAGCACAAAGCAGTGCACGACGGAGAGATACAGGGTGAAACAGGCACACAGACTGAGACACACAGTGACTAAAGGAAAGCCTTCAGGAGGGCAGAAATACAGAACAGCAGCACCGATGCACTGCGAGTGTGTTTCAACTGTTGCTTCTACTGTCCATTAATTTCCATTAATTGAATTTCCCTATTAAATGAGTAGTGATGAAAATCAGTAAACAATCAACCAGTAAGCACATGTTAGATCTGACTTTTACCATGCTCCCTTTTGTCTCCAGTCCATCCAGACACACTAGTCTCTTTCATCTCTCACCCTTTTTCTTCCAAATCCTTTCCATCTGCTTGCAGGTGGCTGATCTGTACACTTGCAGGCTTAAACTACAAGCTGACATTTTAGCAGGAGCTAAATATTCAGACGCAAACACACTGGTTAGCCTTTCCTTTTGTCCAGTGACACACTCGGATAGCACATGCACTGCCTAGAATTAACTCCATATACATAGCATGAATAAATAAACCCAAAACCTGCGCTTTTCTATGAATTATTCACAACCTACCAGACCCAACATTTTCCCCTAATTGCTGCTTTTATCCTAGTCAGAAAAGAAAACATATGCAATCCACATTTCATCTGTTCAGGATCAATGTATTGCTTTTAAATGTTTAGCTTGTTGCTGTTGAACTTTTGGCTAGAAAGACATGGCTATACCACTTGTATCTCTGTAAAAATGAAACAGAAAAATGACTCCTGCTGAAAGGGATTTTGAATTGGTATGGTAGATATAAATACAATTTATATGGCTTTTGGAATGCTTTTCTATATTGGGACACATTTCTGCTTGATGGCCTTTTTAGTGAAAGAGAATTCACCCAGAACTCAAAGACAGAAAAAACATTTAATGCAGCATCATTTATATAATGCTAATGGGACCAATTCTAGCTGATGCAAAACCTTTCATGAGGATGCAATGCAGTTTAGCCTGCAATCTCAGTATACCAGTGGATCTAATACAGGCTGAAAATCGTGCTAAAAAGTTTCTTCCTGCCTCCACCCACCGGAACTTTAATATCACCCTTCAGTGCTACCACATGGTAGGAATCGGGTCAATATATTTCTGTGCTTTTTTAACAACTAACATTGTTACAAAGCAGCTTTACACAAATCCAGATTTAGCTTGATAAAGAAATTTTGAGACAAAAGCAAACTTCTAACCTTCTCCATCTTCTGCATGATAGTGGGTTTAAATTTCATTAAAGTAATTAGATGTAGAAATAGAAAAACTAACAATACCAAGTGTGTTGGAAGGGTGTTCAGCATGAGCAGAGTGTGAATGAGTGTCCTGGGATGAGCATAGGACAGTCTTTATGATTATAGCTCTAAAATACCAATCTACAGTACTCCAGGTGAGATCATCCAAAGGAGGGTGTGTCTTGGGCAAAAACTGCTTTTGTCAAGTCCAAATCTTAAGAGTATCCATGCAGGACCAGCAACAGCTGCAAAATGTGCTGCTCGCAGTAATGTAGTTTTTGAGGATGACCAAGATAAAATCAATCAACATATACTCAGAACCCACATGAGGACTGTGTTGCTTCTTTCTCGCTAAAAAAAAAAAGCTACAAATAGAAAAGCTAGTTAAAGAATCCCATAGACATGCCTATGAATTGCCCACAGTGATTACTTCAATGGTGGCAAATTAACATGGAGCACGACTGACACACCTGCTACGTCCTAAATCATACTGCTATGCTAAATAAGTAGAACGGTACACTATAGAGTTTATATGAAAAGTCTACACACCCCTGTTAAAATTGCAGGTTTTTGTGGTATAAAAATGAAACCACGATCAATCGTCAGATTATTTTCTGCCTTATATGAAATACACTGCGTGGCCAAAAGTATGTGGACACCTGACCACCACACCCATATGTGGTTCTTCCCCAAACTGTTGCCACATAGTTAGAAGCACATAATTGTATAGATGGTCTTTGTATGCTGTAGCATTACAATTTCCATTTCTTGGAACTAAGAGGCCCAAACCTGTTCCAGCATGACAGTGCCCCTGTGCACAAAGCAGGCTCCATGAAGACATGGTTCGTCATGCTTGGACTGGAAGAACTCAAGTGTTCCTCTGAACACCTCCGGGATGAACTTGGATGCCGACCACACCCCTGAACTCGCCACCTGACCTAATGCTCTTGTGGCTGAATGGACAAATCCCCACAACCATTTTCCAAAGACTAGTGGAAAGTCTTCCCAGAAGAGTGGAGGTTATTATAACAGTAAATGGGGACTAAATCTAGAACGAGATGTTCAATAATTTAACATGAGAGTTATGGTCAGGTTATGGTCAATAGGTTTTATAAAAGAAAGTGGCTGTGTTGCTGGTAAGCAAGGCTATGGGTAAGGGGAGGCGCTCATCCCTATGTTGGGCAAATAATTCACATCTCTTTTAAAACACAGATTCTTCTGTGTTCTGTGATCAGGTGACATGCTGATACAATGCTTTCCAATCTATTGATAACTTAAAGCAGAAAGTTTATAACAGAACAAGTCAAGGTCAAATGGACATATCATAGCGATGAAGCTGTGGGCACGGCCAAGATCAGTGATTGCAGCACATGCAATGGAGAATCACAAAGGAAAAATCTATTCTGAACAACTTTATTAATCTTTATAATGAATATGTGATCTTCAATGATGTTCAAAACTGATCTTGTAATGAAGTTGACATTTTAGTTGAAAAGCCTTTCATTGAAATGTTGGTCTATTTTCACTTTTGATAACGGTTTCCTAAATTAGCCACAATGCAGTTTGACTACATTCTGTTAGTTGTTGCAGTAAAGAGAGCGATGCAGCAGCGCTTTTATCCTTTATTCTGCCCAGATGTCTCACCTCCTCATCAATACACTCCCCACAATCTTTCATGCTAATGCCACCATTAACACCACCAAACTCATCTTGTCATCTCTCCTATTAAATGCCATTATAACTGAGCTAGCATTAAGCATGCCCCGTCATATCAAACAACAAATAAGCACTAGAAACTCCAAGTACATCACAAGCATTTCAATAAATATATTTAATGTGTTTCCAGGTAGAGGTTTCCTTTAATCTGGTGACATTTGCATGTAATGTAATTGTAATTATGCATTCTTAAAGTTACAGACAGTTACAGAAATGCTTCCTCACATAGGTCTAATGCTATGTAACAGCAGAATTAGGAAACACTAATATAATGTTCAGTTCCCAAAACTCAGAACGTTTATCCATAACATAGGATCATTTAAATCTCCGAACATGAGGAGATTATAGTACAGCATAGATTTTATATATATATA
>JAQMYM010000036.1:906806-926963 GCA_030014255.1 Parauchenoglanis ngamensis
AATACAGAATTCAAACACACACACACACACACACACACACACACACATACACACACACACACACACACACACTCACACATACACACACACTCACACACACACACACACACAGATTATAATCTTTACACTGTAAAAATCAATTTCATCCTGTTTTGTTTGCAGCCAGTGTGATTTCTGCTCTATTTTCACCAACTTTATGGCACATGAAGTTTTGTGTGTCATTTGAAATTATTTTTTTCTGATTCTGATTCAGGTTTTTATCAATTTCCCTTTCAATTCCAAAATAAAACAGAGGTCAAATGTTTAAATAACAAAACATAATTATTGACTGTTTACCACTCTAAGTAGCACTTTAACTACTAGAGGTGGCGCTGGTAGGTCCAGTTGCGCATCATTTAGCAAAAATAAAAAATTTTTAAAAATTTAAAGTTAGCAACTCACACAAAATAAATACGCACTTAAGGGGAAAAGGCTTAACTAAAAGCAAAAAACAACATTTCTACCTAGAAAAAACAATTTATGGGCCTAAAAAAGTGTGCTACAGGGCTTTAAAGCATGCCGACTGTATTTTTGTCTTGGAGACGTTTTATCTGAAAATGTAAGCAAATGCAACGAATAGAATATGAATATGAATATATATAAAGCTATAGAAAACATTAACAGACCACATTTAATGTTGACTTTATATATATATATATGTTTATCCTATTAGATTAAAAAACTTTCTAAAATACCTTTAATGTAAAGTCCCATTCGGAGGCATGGCTAGCGAGCCACAGGGAATTTTGAAATCCCGCGGTGAGCGACCTTCGGTGAGTCTCCCGTTCTCACGCCGTATACCTTTGGATAGCTTGCAGATATGTAGCCTTTGTTTGTTTGACAATGTAATTTTTAATAAAGGATTCTCACAGAAGCAAAACTGAAATAATTTTTTTCGGTACTTGGCATTTTGGATTCGGTTCCCAGCCCTAGTCACATGACGGGGTCATTTGAATAACCGACATTGATTAATTCATGCCAGCCACTCAACAATCAACACAAACCACCTCCGTCCTAAACAGGGTTGCCATGATCACAGTTTTCACCCCAAACTCGCCCAGTTTTGCAACGAGGCTGCGAATGATAAAAAGCAAGAACTTATTTGAAAGCATTTTAATGGAAACTGAATTGAAGTTATAGGCTATGGCAAACAAAGGAAAGTGAAAGTGTGTTTGTCATGTACATAACTATTTCTATTGTAGAATATATTTCAATAACCGAGAGAGAAAAAAGGAGGCTTATAATAATTACGTAGGTGGCGTAAATAAGAAATACAAGCGGAACCTCTGTCTCAGTCTTTGTATGAAAAATACCCAACAATAGAAAAGCGTGTCTCCTGTTGTCTCCAGTGTCCTGCTAGCTTCATGTCCTTTTGAGATATATTTGGGTTGGATTTTCTTTCCTGAGACCTGGCAACCCTGGCAAATCTGGATAAATCCTTGTGATTTTTAGCTGTAGTAGATTTACATGCTTGATACGTTTAATAATGTCTGTGTGGTGAAAAGATAATATTACAGCTAAGATCAGATCAAATTAGCATTAATTAGCATGTTATCTACAGTATATTAAACAGCTAATGGGTGATGCTGCACATGCAGTGTGCCTTGTAAATAAGTAATAAACCAGTGTGTGTGGTGCGATGATAGTATCATAATCAGTGACTGTGATGTGATGAAGCGGTTGATTATTTTCCTATTTCAGCACATCCTGAAGTGTTTTATTCCTCTTATACTACAGCAATTTACAAACAATTATAAATGTATTAAATTAATTAATTATCCATTTATTGATATGTGAAACAATGCAGTTCCTTTCCTGTTTTCAAGTTCCTGTTACTATAGAAATGATAGCGTATTAGAACAACTGTGTTAATATTAAGTATTGCTGCTGTAGAGCAACATCTTCAGACCAATCAGAATCCAGAGCTGGCATACTAAGATTTCGTCCATTTAAACAATGACGACTGAGACTGAAGTTCGGATGAATTTTAAAGGAAACCTTGTTATCAATTATACATGGTCTGTCATTGATCCTGGTCTGGTCATGCAGCTAGTCCAGGATGAACCTGTCCTGAGTCTGTGTGTCTGCATGCATCGCCTCACTGTGATGGAGCTTCACTCCAACAGCAGGCTCGAGACGCTGACAGAAAGTGGCATTTTAATATTTAATATACCTGTTTTCCTCTCCCAGGTTCGATCTATTACTCGATTAAGCAGCAACACACACAAAAATAAAAATCCTTCACTCCAAAACGTATTTTACATCATGTCCCGACTGGTTAGTGTTCTCCTCATCCATGAGTAATGCCTCTTCCTGCCACAGTCGAACCTTTTCCTGGGTTCTTAATGAAAACTTACTTTTTTGTTGGTGGTGTTATAAAAGAATTTAAAAAAATCAGTTTAGACCACAAAAAGAGCTTTGCACATAATTACAGCATTTTCTGTAGCACAAAAGTGAAAAAGTTCTACAGGAAAACAATGCCGGTTCCTCTACAGCACCTTTTCTGTCACCTTTATTTTTACGAGTGGATCTCAAGCAGCCCGGTTCCTCAGACCCAGATTAGATTTAATTGGTTTTTATGGAACGCTGCTCCATTTCCGACATATTGACATTTAATTTTTGCTCCCGTTTTGCACTTGGGATTGCTGACACGTCACTGTGAAGACAAACGAGGCGGCTTTCAACAAAAACGTTTCAGAAAATTCTTCGTCATCATTATTATTATTATTATTATTATTATTATTATTATTATTAACGTCAGTACAACAAGCATATAAATATGTGATTAAATAATGATGACAGCTTCTCCTGTAGTCAGGTTTAGTCTTAATTAAAATTCAGTTCAGTTCAGCTTTATTTGTTTAGCGCGTTTAACAGTGGACATCGTCACAAAACTGCTTTACAGAAATATATAAATTACAGTCATAAATTTTAAGCATATGAATTTATAAATGTATCCCAACATTTTATAATGTTCAGTTTTAATAATTGTTATTAATTAAAATATATGTTTTTATCATTTTTATTAATTAAATAGTTTAAATTAAATATTAATTAAAATTAATTATGTATATGTATACATATTAATATATTCTTATATATCTAGACCCAGCCTCATAAAACTTATTCATGTATGCATAATTTGCATATTTTTGTGCAACCAACAACAACAACAGGAATAATAATGTCACAGAAATATTTAACAATAAACATTAGATAAAATTATCGTATAAAATATTATATTCATTAATTAATAAACAAATATTTAGATTTGTGTGTGTGTGTGTGTGTGTGTGTGTGTGTGTGTGTGTGTGTGTGTGTGTGTAATGGGGGGGATTTGAAATGATACAATGCAAGATAACATTTATTAAAAATCTGTGTTCCAAAAATAACCAAAATATTTTTTACAAGTTAAAATAAAACTAATGAGCCAAATTTTGTAACAGTTCTTAGAGTAAATGTATATATTTACATCAGATCTTCCCTCCTAAACATGAACAGAATTTTTTTATTTAAATTCACTTTCTTTCACGTGCCATCAAAGTGCCCCGGGCGTTACATCGGCATGATGCGTCAAGTGGATTTCGGGCTAAAATAAAAGCAAACGGTTAATGTTTTTAACGAGGAGCTGTAGTAGTTCTAGACACTACACAAAGCTTTAGAGATTACATTAGTGACACGCTGTATGCAAAAAAAAATGTAAGTAAAGGAAATCAGCTATCATTAGTGCTCATTAACGCTGGGGCTCTGGGACTGGAATATTGTCCGTGTGCAGCCCAGGATGAATAAATAAATGAAGAAACAAGCTTCTGTGAGCCAAATATTCTTCAGCTTCTACCTCAAAAGTCTTGCAGATGTTCATTTATTATTCACTGATAGAGAGACGGTTTATTATTCAGCCGCGGAGACGAATCAAAGAATCCTGGTTATTAGAAGGAACACTAAGAAGAACCGAAGAGCTTTCTGACTACATCTTTAAAGGATGTCGATAAATCTTCCACATGCTGTCAGGTTCTGCTTTGTACACAATATTTTACTGGAGATTATGATGAATAACTTTTACTGTTAGCATCAATCACGAGGCGTGACTAAAGACAGGCAGAAATGAAAACAGAAATCCAAACCTGTTTTAAAATCAAACGAGTTTGACTAATCTGACACGTGACACTGCAGCGCTTTAATCAATCAGTAAAACACTGACATCTTCAGCTCCAGCCTCGACTCGAGTCATCCAACTTTGCAGCAAAGAGACGTTATTACACGTCTCTGGAGCACTTCTCAAATCTGATTGGTCAGAAGGTGTTGATAAATTCAATTAGAACAGCTCAGGTTTATATTAACCTTAACCTTACTATTTTACAGGTAATTTTATTTAATGATATTTTTGGTACATTAAACAATGAGTCTAATTATGAGTCTACCTTGTGATAGATTATTTTAATTATTTAAAATAACATGTTCAAAGTTTATTTAGTTTAAAGTTAGGTCCATACAGCAGGATGTAAGACATCAGACATCAGTAAAATAAACAACACATCGATATTGAGGTACAAATGGAAGTTCTCTTAACTGATGGTTTGGTGGTATTTTGGTTGCTGTGACAACACCTCATACTTTTCATATGTTTAATATGTGATGTTTTATTTGTTTCCAGCTCACTCAGGGGGTGAGATACACTATAGAGGCACCCTAGAGAGCACACTTTCTCACTTGCAGGAGTGCCTAGAGGGCACTGCATCTCATTTTTATGCACGTACAAAAGCCTAGAGGGCACTGCATCTCATTTTTATGCACGTACAGGAGCCTAGAGGGCACTGCATCTCATTTTTATGCACGTACAAAAGCCTAGAGGTCACTGCATCTCGTTTTTATGCACGTACAGGAGCCTAGAGGGCACTGCATCTCATTTTTATGCACGTTCAAGAGCCAAGAGGGCACTGCATCTCATTTTTATGCACGTTCAAGAGCCTAGAGGGCACTGCATCTCATTTTTATGCACGTTCAAGAGCCTAGAGGGCACTGCATCTCATTTCTATGCATGTACAGGAGCCTAGAGGGCACTGCATCTCATTTTTATGCATGTACAGGAGCCTAGAGGGCACTGCATCTCATTTTTATGCATGTACAGGAGCCTAGAGGTCACCGCATCTCGTTTTTATGCATGAACAGGAGCCTAGAGGGCACTGCATCTCATTTTCTACACAGGAAAGGCACTCCGTAGGGCACTACACTCGCATTTCACAATGTCTCGCATAAGGCCAGATCTTAGTGGGCACGTTATCAGACATTGTAACTTTGTCAGATTTTATCTACCATAGGGTAAACCTAAACAACAGTTTATATACTGCAGGGTGATCCTAGTGGGCACTTTATCATGTTTTATATAGTGTAGGGGACTTTAGAGGGCACTTTATTTTATCTACCTTACGGTCCCCCAGAGTGCAATTTATCAAATTTTATCTACCATAGGTGTAACCTAAAAGGCACTTTATGACATTGCATCTACTGTAGGGGCACCCAAGAAGGTAGTTTCTATTATTATAATCCTGCCCACACACTTATTATTTGTGCTCAAATACTATGACTTGTCTGTGATATTTTCTAATATCTTAAAATTCCTAAAATATAAAGAAACTAGTACTCTAAATTAAATCAGTGTGACCCTGACCAGGCAGTCACTAAGGATGATGATTGAATGCTGCAGAGCTTCAGGTTTAAAAGGCTAGGATTGAGAATGAATGTAGGCAATGATCGCTAATCCATTATTACTGATTGTAAGTGATTATAAATTAAGAATGTTGAACAAGGACAAACAACTGGTGTGTAAAAATAACCAGTCTTTCTCTACATCATCATTATTCAGGAACTAAATATTAGACCTTCTACAGATTCTGAACAAAGTATTGAATCATTTTGTAACATATCATATCAAATTGTTTATTTTCATATTGATATTGTATCATGTTGTAGCAGATTCAGTGGTATTGCTAAACACTGAACGCTTTGTGTTAAGAATGATAAGCCTGAGAATAACCACTATAAATAAATACATCACACAGCACCATATATTCACGGAAATGTTCAGGCTAGTAACTTTAATCTTTGTTTGCTTTGTTTGAGTCTTTGTTTAATTGCAATCCAGGTCCCAATACATACCACTAGTCTCAGCCAAATGCCCTGTGAACCTTTCTGGCAAAAAAAACTATATCTCTTCTAATCGTATCTGTGTTTGTGTCTGTTTAGAACACAATACCCGTTCATTCTGAATAAATTCATACTCAGTTACATCCCTAGCCTGTGCTCAGTATTTCCACCAGCATGTGTCTCATTATTCAGTGATGATCTACACTTACTGAATAATTCACTCTGCATGGTCATGTACAAGTGTTCACGGCTTCCTGAGTTAATAAATCAGAGATCACTGAGAAAATGAAGAGGAATATAAAACAATAAAAGAGGATCTTTTTCTACTTCAGCACAAAGCTCACATTAACCTAACTCCTAATGTAAAATGATCTCAGTATAGTGACAGGTTACAGGTAGCAACGTGTTATTAAACTATTAAAAAGATTTTTTAAAATATGTCTTCAATTTGCATTAACACCATACGCATTGTAATCCATATAATGTACTCTGTTAGAATTGTTACATTCAATTTCTTTTTCTGGCTTATTTTTAAACCCTAATGCTTTTATGTAACCACATTGTAATACAATACGATTATGCTACTTTTACATCATACGTATGTGTTTAAAAAAGTCAAAAAGTGCATCTCTACCAGAATAAAAATTAACCTTTTTTTTATTTATTTGAATGTTTATTTCTTTTGCCTTTTAGTTCTTTTTTGTCATGTGATGCGCTTGCTTATATTTTTAATTAGAGTTTAGTCAATATGCTGTATTTCTGTATTTTAATTATTTACTAAAGGTGCTTTTCTGCTTATTGCTTTTTTTTTATTTTACTTATACATTTAATCCATATACTTTTATGTTTTATGAATATTGCTTTATGTTGCATTTTGTAAAGCATGTTGAGTTGCTTAGTTGAATAAAACATGTCTGAAGCATGATAATCTGCAGTGCAATTAGTACAGAAACTAAATTTATATTATATAACACACTTAAAGAATTTAGACAACAGTGCAGTAATTTAGAGCAAATAAACATAACTATTTAAGGAACAGTAATTACTATCAAATATGCAGAAACTGCAGTGACATTAAGAGGAAATTAGCATAATTACAACACTGAGGAATGGAAATGTTGACTTCTTAATTACTTTTATTTCTCATTTCTATTTTTTACAAGTTTGACATAAAAAAGGAAACAACATCAGGATTTATGTCAGATTTGTATTTCTTACACCACAGCACTGCTGGATTCTGGATTCTGATTGGTCAGTGTCATGTCAGTGCTGAAATCGGTGTTGCTTCACACAAACATGCAAACATGGACACTGGCTACAACTCCCAGAACCGAGAACGGCCTACAAACATGTCCGCTGAAGACCAACAACAACCATCACAAACTCTATCATGCTTACATTCATCTTCCTACTCATTGCACACACCTGGACTCATTCATTCACTCATTGCCAATAGTATTAGACATTCATTTCACCACCTAACTGTCTTGTACCTGCGATGACAAGCCTTACTATCTTGCCATACTGTTTTCTGGTTACAATTCCTATTCTGGTTCTTTGGCTTGTTTCGCACACCCTGGTTACTCTGATTGCCTGTATATTGACTTTGATCTCACTCAACATTTTGGACTTGTTTGTTTGTTGTACTGATAAAACTTTTAACCTGCAACTGTCACCATCTCCGGCGCCTGACAGAAAACTTCACTGGCGTATGGGCGCAGCAGGTTTTCAAAAGTTGTGACAGGCCCTGGATTCCCAAGGCCGCCTCAACACTGAGTGGCAACAGCAGATCAATGCTGAGCTAGCACAACTCTCCAGCATGCTAGCACCTACATGGGCTACTATGGCAGCACCTCCTCAATCTGCTCTGTTGCTGATCCCTCCTGACAAATATTCAGGTGATCCCATTTCATGGAAAGGTTTCATGCTTCGATCCTCCTTGTATTTCTCCAGTCAAGATAGAGTGATGGAGAAGACTAAAATCAGTCTACTTATCAACTGCCCTCTGGACCCAAGGAGGAGAGCACACCACCTCTTATCACTGTTTTTTGTGGCCAGAAAAGGCAACCTGAGTGGCTCCGAGTTTGCATTAGAGTTCCGCATCATCGTCACTGGCAGTGGATGGAATAAGCAAGAGTTAAAAGTGGCTTATCATCAGGGATTAAGCTCCAACATTCTAATGCCATGATGACCAATCATCCCTTCACTACATCATAGTCTCTTCCTTCCGTCTTGACTGTCTTGACCATACAGGAACCAGAGGGGCAAACTAAGTTGTGCTACAGCGGCCATCAGTACTTAGTGGCACAAATATCTCTCCTTCACCAAGAACTTTCTCCTCATGCTGGGATTCCCATAATTGCAAACCCATAGATATCCTGGTTCGAAAGAGTCCGCCACTGGTCCACACACAGCTTCAACCACTGTTTGCAGCCCTGTATCCTCCTATAGCATCAACTTCAGTCAAGAGTCCTGAAGCTAACATGGAAATACCATCAAAGTTTCAGGAGCTCAAAAAGTCTTTAGCAAGACTTCTTGAGTGGCCTCCTCCTCAATGACCATATGACTGCACCATTGAGATCATGCCTAGTGCTATTCCCCCTCATAACCATTTGTTCCCTCTCTCAGTTAAGGGAATTCAGGCTATGGATGAGTACATCAGAGAGGCCCTGGAACAAGGATACATTGTCCTTCCACATCACCAGCATTGCCAGGCTTTTTCTTTGTGGAAAAAATTCGGACCACTCACAGACTATCTCAGATTAAACTAAGTCATAGTCAAGTATCGTTATCCACTACCCTTAGTCTCAGCAGCACTGGAACAACTCAAGAAAACCAAGATTTTCAACAAACTCAATGTTTGCAGTATTCCAGTGACTAATAAATAACATCCTCCAGGATATGCTTGGAAGGTTCATCCTAACGTTCATTGACAACATCCTCATCTGCTCTCCTTCCAAAGAGGAATATGTCACTCATGTCAGAAGGGCTCTTGGAGAACCAGCTATTTATAAAAAGGGAGAAATGTGAATTCCTTGCTACCAAAATCTCACATCTCAATTAAAACATCAATTAAGAGGGTGTTCTCAGAGACCAGGATAAAGTCACTACCATCAAGTGGCTGACCTCCTATCACCAACTTCTACCACTGATTCATCAGAGGGTTTGGCTCCATCACCCTACCCCTCCCCTTCTTGAGTGCAGAAGCTTGAGTGGACCCCTCAGTAGACCAAGCATTTCAATTGCTCAAAGAAGCTTTCACTTTAGTGCCAATCCTGAAACAAACCCTTCCTAGCTATTCGTGGAAGTGGAAACTTCAGAGACATGCATGGGGGAGGTGTTTTCACAGAGATTCGAAGAGAAACCTAAGCTTCCCCCAGTGGTGTTCTTCTCCAACAGCTGACCCCAACAGAGCGTAACTACAACATCACCAACCAAGAACTCATGGCAGTATAACTAGCCTTGGAGAAGTGGCTTCCCTAGTTGGAGGGGGCCCAATACCCATTTGTGATGTACATGGATCAAGACGACCAAAAAGAGTCAACTAACAACAAGCAAAATGGACTCTTTTCTTTGCAAGGCTTGAGTTCACACTCTCCTACTTCCCAAGATCCAAGAACACAAAAGCAAATGCCTTCTCAAGCCTATACCCAGCCCCTTCCAAGAAAATGATGGAGTTTATATTGCTACCAGCATGTTTTGTAGGTACTTTAACCTGAAAGATGAACAAAGAGATTAAAAACATCCCAGGACAGAGAATCCACAGTAAGCATCCCATAGGAAATACAGTGGACATAAATAGTCTACACACCCCTGTTAAAATGGCGTAGTTTCGTAAAGTAAAAAAAAAACTAATATATATCCGGTCAGGACTTCAGAACGTTTGCCGTCAATGTGAAATTACAACATGTTAGGGAAAAATATGAAAAATAAAAAAACAATAACCTGGTTGGATAAGTGTGGGCACCCTTTTATCATTTGGGCTGTAGCTATGTTCAGAATGAACCAATCATATTCAGTCTCTTCTGTCATCAATGAAATTATTCTGATTAACCCCCAAATTAATTCCAGCTGTTTTTGTAGGATTGTCTTGGCATCTTCTTGGTTTCATCTGACTGCTGATTCCATGCTCCTCAAAGAGCTTACAAAGCTGGTACAGTATCTCACTTGTTGAAAGATATTGACCAGAACAGAGGTGTAAAAGAATTTTCCAAAACATTAGATGGTCCACATACAGTAGCACTGTGAAGGCCATCATCAACAAGTGGAAAAAATGGAGCACCACAGTGACATAACCAAGGACAGGACATCCCACAAAAGAACAGGACAAAAACTTAGCAGGGAGGCTGCCAGGAACATCAACCCTAGAGAACAAACCTATAGCAACAGTAAAGGAGCTGCAGGAACCTCTGACAAGTACTGATTACCCTCTGCATGTGACAACAGTCTCCTGTGTTCCTCACATGGCTGGGCTGTGGGGTAGGGGGGCTATACAGAAGCCCTTTCTCACAAAAAACATCCAAGGCTGACTAAATCACCTTAATCTACTTGTAGCAAAATGTATGGTCTGATGAGAACAATTCCAAAAGCTGTAGAAATTGGAGGATTCCAAAAGATATGTTTGGTGCAAAAAAGTACATCACCAAAAAGATCACCATACCCGAGGTGAAGCATGATGGTGGCTGCATCATGCTTTAGGACTGCTTTTCTTCAGCCAGAACTTGGGCTTTTATCAAGGTGGAGGGAATCACGGAAAGCACCCAAAGCACACATCCAAATCAACAAAGGAACGGCTAAACCAAAAGCAGGTCAATGTTTTTGAATGGCTGAGCCAGAGCCCAGACCTGAATCCAACTACACCTCTGTGGGGTGACCTGAGACAGGCTGTGCACAGGAAATGACCTCACAGTTTGATGGCTCTAGAGTGTTTTGGAAGAAAGAGTGGGAGAACATTGCTAAGCTGTGCCATGCTGATAGACTCTTAAACAAAAAGACTGAGTGCTGTGATAAAATCAAAAGGTGCCTCAACACAGTATTAATTTAGGGGTGTGCATACTTATGCAAGCAAGTTATTGTAACTTTTTTTTATTTTTCCTATTTTTCCAAAAGTGATTTGTCACTTAATTTTTATACATTGAAATTTCATATTGAGGGTGGAAAAAGTTCTGAGATGATTTATCCTTGTTTCATTTTTATTTTTTGCTTAAATAAGTATACACTCCGGGTCACGTAGCTGCTATACCAAGCCTTATTATCTTGCCATGGTGTTGTAGACGTTTTCCATACGGAGACGTTTATTAACATTAACATGTATGGAAGGAGTCTCCAGTGCCAGCGTGTGTAACAGCCAGAGGTAAGGCTGGAACTTCACTTTTCTGACATCTTCAGGACGGAGGAGTTTACCCTTCTTTGCAGTTTCTTTGCAACTGAGGTTTTTTTTGTCTTATTAACTTCAAGAGAGCGAATAAAGAGAGGCTGGTGAGGGAACGACTGTTTATAGCTTCTATAACATAAATGAGAACAGGAACTATGTTGTTCCAATAAACCTTAACTACAAAAGATAAAAAGTATGATGTGTTGTCTTTAACAAATATAAAATTGTAATCATCAGTAACCAGTCTGTCGGTTTAGTAGCGTTCAGCTCTGTGATTGGCTACGAGTGTCCTGTTTTCACACCATATGAGTGAGTTATCTCATCTGTCCATCTGTCCATCTGTCCATTGCACTCACATGTTGATCTGTTGACTGAACATTTTGGGATGCGGACACTGTGAGAACACACCAGGTGTGGTCCAGTCTTCCAATCTGCACATGACGCCTGACGTTAACCGAACCAACACACTCATTTATTTTCTTATTATATAACCACAGAAACCGGATCTGTACCTTATATAACACTGTGTGTAATACAGATTAAATTATGCTATGAGAGGATTGAGTCTCGTCTCCGTCTACACTTTAATGGACAGTATAATGCTGTTCCTCATCCACGGGTAAATCTCTGATAGCTCACCAATCAATACACCGGCTCTCACTTCTGCTGAGTCAGAACGCAGCAAGAGCAGCGTCCAGTCATCACTTCCTGTCAGACGGATATCAAAGACGATTTCCACCGGTAAAGAGTCAGATGAGTGTCAGGATTTAGTCAGGGACTATTTATTTATTTATTTATTTATTTATTTGGATTTGCTAGTCAATTAGCATCAAAAAAGCAAAGCATGTCTGTAAAACTCTGAACAGAATCCCGACACAGATCTCTACAGCTCATATGAAAGTCACATGATGCAGGCACTTGCCTTTCTCAAACAATCATTGATTATTTTCCTAAAACATCACATCCCAAAGTGTTTTATTCCTCTCATATCACAGCAATTTGCCAACTATTACAACTGTTTACTTTATAAAGAATGAAACATCATACTTCCCATCCATTTATAACCACATAGCAGCTATAAACAGTCGTTCCCACTCCAACCTCTTTTTTTCTCTTTAAAGATGTTACTGAGAAACCACAAAGGCGTTATGGCTTTACCTCTGGCTGTTACAAAGCGCTGACACTGAGAATCCTTCTTTACATGTTAAATAAATATCTGTCTAGAGAAAATGTCACTTTTCCAACATTTACAGACATTTTTAATCTGTTTATGTGGAGAGTCCACTGTACCTGTTAATGAGCTGTTACTATTAAAACGCTAAAGTATTAGAGTGAGTGCATGGACGTAAACCTATGATTCAATTAATCAACACCTCCTGACCAATCAGAATTCAGAATTCAACAGCACTGTAAATGTATAGATACATAATTATTACTATTACTATTCTTCTAAAGAGTCTGAATACTGCCCAATGTAGTACACTTACACAAAGTCGGTGGATCCAGATAAGACAGTCGCTGTCTTCCACTCTCTCCCTGATGGACATAGTGCACTACAAAGGCTCTAAGAGGGTCTAATACTATAATAAACCCCGTCTAATGCACTGATGGAGCCATTTCGGACTGAGCCGAGAGGTGTGAGGTGATTTCAGCATTCTCGAGACCTCGACTATCATAATGAATAATAACACACCACAACCTAAGTGTTCCCAATGTCATAATATGCACATAAACCCCGCCCACAAGCAGAGTGGAGTGTGCAGTGAGTAAACATGAATATTAACAGAACGCCAAAAATACCGCAGTGACATACAACCCGAGGCAAATGTGCATGCAGAGCTGTCTTCATGCTGCACCGCATCCCACAATGCAATGCGCTTGTTTGGTTTTCAAAATAAAAACCGCAGTGAAGAAGAAATGTCAAGAGCAACAAGAACCCTACATTTATAAAATATCTGGTTGCACTGCAATATGTTTTAATGTAAAAGCTTTAAATGAATAAAAATGTGCCTTATGTAATTTACTGCCTACGCAAATGAGACAATGCTAATCGACAACTATTAGCATCAGGTAATATGTGGCTTACAGAGATTTAATGAAGCCAAAAACCAAGTGCTGAATTTTTTATTATTGGTATTCATTAGTTGCATAAATTGTTCAAAATTAAATTTGTTTTTTCTTAGATTTAAGGTTAAAATTTAAGATTAAAGGTTAAGGTTTTGACTGCACTTAGCCTTCATTTTACCCACTAAACGTTCATCGGAAGTCACAGTAACTGAAAAAACTAATATAGCTACTAACTTTATAGCTAATAGCAGTTGTAGTGAAATTGTATGTAACAAACACACAGGAAATAGAACAAAACACTGAGTGCGAACTTACCATGTTGACTTCAGACACCATGTCTATGCTTGCCACATCGATGGTCATCCCGACTGCCACCGGTGCGCCTTCACATGTGCAACATTCAAAATAAATAAATAAGTAAAACTTTACTGTACAAATTATTTTCCAAAAATCACAGAAAAACAGGAATCATATTAAAGCCGTATGGTACAAACACCTACATTGCCTGGACCCCTAATGAGTTCTTTGGTTTAACCCTTAACAGTTCTGTTTTGGATGCCGAATGTTAAACAAAAATGTTGCTTTCCAAAGAAGGATCCAAATATCACCATTTAAGAAGGTTAGATTAGAATCACAAACGATCCAAGAACTACAATGCATCTAAACACCGCTTGGGAAACCTAAGAATATACAGCAGGATGATAAACTACAGTGCTTTGGCCCCCATAACGGTTGTTTTGTTCAGGTTTTGAAGGTTCTATGTTGATCTCTACACCAAAGTGTTTATCTTCTATAACTAAGAGTCATTTGAAGAGGACAAGAACTGCAAACTAGCCAAAGAACCCTTGTGGAACCTATGAGTGTATAGCAGGAGTATAGACTACAGTGCTTGGCCCCCTAACAGTTTTAAAGGTCGTTTGTTAAACACTACTACAACATGTTTCCTAGGATTCCTGGGTTTTCTAGGATTTTAAGAACATAAGAAGCAAACTATCCAAAGAACCTTTGAGGAGCCTATAAGTGTATAGCAGAAGAAAGCATTCTAGCCCACTAATGGTCCTTTCCGGTTTAACTAATAAAGGTTCTATGTTGAACCCGGTAATAAAGTGCATTTCTTTCATACAGTAGAACCAATTGAAGCAGCTGTGATCCTAAACTATCTAAAAAACTTTTGAGGAACCTGTGAGTACCTAACAGGAGAATACAATACAGTGCTTGGACCTCTAATGGATCTATGAGTAAATCTGTAAATGTTTTACGTTAAATCTTCACTACAGTGTTTTCCTTTCTACGAGCAGAACCATCCAAATATGTTAATAACTATGAACTGTCTTAAGAACTTTTGAGGAACCTGTGAGTGCATAGCAGAAGTATACAATACAGTGCTTGGACCCCTAATGGTTCTATCCATAAAGGTTCTACAACAAAATATTTCCCTTCTTAAGAGTAGAACCATTTTAATATGCTAAGGAGCCCAAACTATCCAAAGAACACTTGATCCTAAAGAACCTAAGCATGTATAAGATCGGTCCAACAGCATGGTCTTGTAAGATGCATAAATGGATAGGAAAGCTGAAATGTCAATAACGAACATGGTGACATTAGAAGAAGAGATATTATTGTTTATCTTCATCAGCACAGAAGGTATGTCAAGTCATTACATCAATCTTGACATGAAAACAAAGCGTACGTTAGCTCTGCGTCTTTTTCTGATGTAACGTCATAATATGCTACAGCGCCCCTGCTGCTTACGTTGGTTCTGCATCATATTTAATTTAATTTGTCAGGATGTACATAAGCAATGCCACTGAATACGTGTGGCACTCATCTTGTGTAGTGTATAGATAAAAGAAAATGTAGAATTATTGGTATAGGATAGAGGTGGGGTTTGCACTTGATTAACGACATCATCCAAGTCAAACAGAATGTAAGTGAATCACATAGCGTGTTTGAATTCATCATGACATCATGAAGGTCCAAACTTCCATCCTGAATCAGTCTAGATAATGGATATATCATGATGACTAATGACTAATATGCTTTATACACATTTTTGAGCATTAACCAAGCCCTTATTTGTTTATCACAGATTATATAAGCAGTGTAGGTGTCGAGTCAACATTTGAAATGATTTTCTGCAGAAAAAGTGTATTAAATGTTCACAAGTACCTCTGACAACATGTGAATGTGAGTTTTACTCTAAAATATGTATCTTAAATCTTTTTTTAAAGGTGCATATACATATTAAAGGTGCAAACGATAAGGGTACCACAAGCAAAGGTAGAACTGAACACCCATTTCTCCTTATAATGACTGTTAAACACTCTAAACCTGAACTGAACTCCGATTTACCTCCAAAGTCAGGTCGGAGACGGATGTCATATCCCTTCAGCAGCTTGTCCACTGTCTCTTTCACGAAAGACATGTTGCCTGGTTCATTGGCGCTGGAAAGAAATAGTAAAGAGAAGAAACAAAAAGAAACATGGTATACTCTCAGACACAGAGGGTACTTGTGACTGGAGTGGTACCATTAAGTCTGTTTACCTAGAAAGTGCATATAGGTGTACCATTAAAATCTAAAAGGTAATGACTGTCTTTGCTTTAAGGTTCAGTGTAATCCACATTTCCAGGCGTGTATTAAGGGTACAAAAGCTAAAAGTAGAAGGAAAGATCAAGTTTCTCCGTTTAATAAGCAGTAAGTTACGAGCTCACTCACCTCTGAGCGCAGCACATCAGTGCCACAAAGAGTGGCACGGAAATGATCCCGAACAGCTTTCTCTTCCCAATCCCAAACATCCCAATCATCCCAAACATCCCAAACATCCCTGTCCTCTCGGAGCGGGGTCTCGGTGCTCTACAGGTTTGCGTGCTCCATCAGATGCTGTTTAAGCTGAAGAAGTCGCCTTTGCGGCCACTGGACAGCCCTGTGCTTTCAGGGTGTGAGCAAAGTTCCGGCTTCTGTAGTCTGCGTTGCGTTATTTGGATAGGATTCGCGCGCGTAAAAAACTCTCACGTATTTTTTTACGCATTTTAAAAAAACAAAATCTCCTCCGACGCTATCGGTGTTTGGGATCCAGCCAGATCTCCGTCTCCATCCTTCTCTTTCTTGATGTATATGCCTCCTTAAAGAATAACTTGTGGATAAAATGCGCACAGATGGCTGAGTTTACATCACATCACATCACATCACATCGCGCGCGCTCTTCTCGCCGCTCCATGCAGGAAACTATATTCTAATGGTAGCAATAATAATGATAATAATAATCCGGGTTTTGGTTGTTTAGAAATTGTTGCGTGTCGGATTTGGATGCTGCTCGTTAGCGACGTGATGTGAAATGTGGCGAGCATGTGGTCCACTGTCATGACAGCGAGACGGAGGAATCACGTGACCGCTTGCTTGGAGATGCAACACTTCTCCTTCTGCAATGTTGCGTTTTTCTGAAGTTTTCACTACATGTTGTATTGCATTTTTAATGAGCAACAATGCGTTGATTCTTTTGAAACAGGAAGCACTGAGGTCTGATTGGGAATGGTGTGGGATATAAATGCAGATGGACACTGCATGGTTGGTTTTTTTGTGTGTGTGAAAGTGAATAGGATGTTTTGCTGCGCTTATCTATGTAATTCCATGTTAATATTTGAAAACGTGAGAAAATAACCTGCATCACTAAACAATAAACTCTAGCATGATGGCACTAAAGAGAAACCGAAGCACAAAAGGAAGGAATAAGACTGTTGCTGTTATATGAACATAATCAATGATCAGTGATACAGTCCAACATTATAACAGCACATCCTGAAGTGTTTTATTCCTCTGATACCATCGCAATGTAATTAAACAGTGACATATCATTACTTTGTCAGTTCTTTGTCGGTTGTGGAATGGCGGTGAAACAAGTTCTCATTAGCTATAAACAGTTGTTCAGCTCATTTACAGTGGAGGCTCTGTAGAAACAGATTAAACATAAACAGTGTAACTGTGGATATATTGGGGAGACGTTTATGGAAGGAGTCTCCAGTGTCAGCGCTGTGTAGCAGACAGATGTGAAGCTGGAACGGTACGTTTTGCGACATCTTCAGGACAGAGAAGTTTACACTTTACAGTTTCTCTGTACCATTAACAACTTGCATAAATGTGACTATAAATAAATAAAAGCATTGCTTGTTTTAATCAATAATATATTGTAATGGAAATTGCAGTAAGAGAAATAAAGCACTTTATTCTGGTCTAGAAACATAATCAGCTTCAGGGTGGGAACAGGAGCGCTGCGGTAACACTGTTTACACCTTCACACCAATGCAGAACGTGATAAAGAAATGATAAATAAATGAACACATCACACACGAGGAGAGAAATAAGGGCTCCATTAATGACGGCGATGAAAACCGATCTGATATATGACTTGTCTTTGCCTCTTCTCTCCATCAGTGGATATTAAACCCTTTACAGCAGGCCTCCAGACAATCTCATGATCCATAATCAGATTCTTTTTGTGGAGGTCTGATGGTGAAATGGCTGCAGCACCGACCTTAATACCTTATCACAGAGCCAATAAAACAATCGTGTTAAATTGTTTTCATTTAGAACGGCAGAATTCAGGCAGCGATGGAAGTCTGTCTGTGGTCGTCTTAAATTGCTCTTGCTCCATTAGGGCCGGGAACGTGCTCCTGTGGCTCGGCTCAGCTCCACCGTAAATGGCTTTGGAAGGCTCTTGTCTCAGGTGGACGTGCAGGGCTTTTCTTGTCAACGCAGAAGACTCGAGTCAACCGGACTCATCCGAGACGCCGCAAGTCCGGGAAGGCCCTTTGGTTTGGGTATTTTCAGTGCCTGACTGGACTGGAAGATTATTTTTGGAATTTAGGAGATTGACATTAATGGATTCGCTCTCCTCTGAGCTAGGAGTTTTGGGAAATCTATTGACCAGGAGGATATGATGTTATATAATCAAAGAAACGAGACCCATGCGGCTACTATTATTCCTTTTATCACACACGGTGCTTTGCATAAGTATTCACTCCCTCCATATTTTGCAGTGCTACAAGCTGGAACTGAAATACATTTTTTCAGATTAATATGTTATGAATCTGCACAACATACAATATAAAATTGTTTTCTTCTATAAACAACCCCCTCTTTATACAGACAGAGATTTTTTTGGTGAATGGTCTCCTCGAGGCAGAATCGTGGTTCTGCCATTTTCGTTACATCTTTAATAATGGATTTAATGTCACGCTGCCAAATGTTCAAAGTTTGGGATATACATTTTCTTTAACTGTGATTTACACCAAATAAGGGGTTTAATGAAAGAAGCCACTAAAGAGTCCAACAGTAATGCTCAACATGATGATACCACCGCCATGTGTCACAGCGCAGTGGGTGTTTTCAGGTTGATCAGCAATGTAGGGTTTCCACCAAAGGGTGTGCTTGTGCAGATGCTGAAACTGCCTCATGAGACTAGAGAACAGTCACATACTCTGAGTCTCCTTAGCTAAACATTTCATATGGATCGCCACTCTTTCATAAAGTGTCCAGGTTGTGGATGTCCTGTAGACAGCTTCTTCCATCTGAGTTGAGGATCTCTCCATCTTCTGCAGAGCTAGCCTTATCAGCCATGAGTGCTTCTCTGACTAATCCTCTCTTTACCCAGTAGACTGACTTTTGGCTTGGTTTTGGTTAGTTAAACCTCTATGCAGATTTTAATAACCAAAACCTGATTCTTTGCCAGAAATTGCTTTGACTTGTTTTAATCGCTCCTTGGCCTTTGTGATGCTGTGTGTTTAGGTATGTTCTCTAACACACTTTGGGGCCTTCCATGAACAGATGTATTGATATTGAGATCTCATGACACATTAATTCCACACAGGTCAACACAATTCAACCAATTACGAGACTTCTGATGTTACTGGTTTCATTTTGTGGTTTCATAGCAACAAGGGGTGAATACTTATGCAATTAAAACATTAATGATCTTTTATTTGTAATATTTTTGCAAATAAAATGCAAAGAATGGTGACTTTTCTCAGCACTTCACTATTACGAGCAAATTTTGTGTGGATGACATAAAATGCCAATTAAGTCTCTTCCAGTTCCAGGATATAAAACTACAAAATGTGCAAAAAGTTCAAGGGGTGAATACTTATGCAAGGCAAAGCACTTCATCTTATACACATTACTCGTATTAACATTTCGGTTCCTTGTAGCTATATGTAGAAATGTTTTGTGCTTATGTTTGTGTTTGTGTGTGTGTGTGTGTGTGTGTGTCACAAGCATTTTACAAAATCTCTTTAAAAAGAGAGAAAGCAGGTGTTAGGCACTCTCTCAAACCACACACACACACACACACACACACACACACACACACACACACACGCCCACGTTCCATCATCCAAACAAAGCATCCCACTCGCACCCTGTGATCCATCTCCAAAAAAATAAAAAAGAAAGAGGGAGAGGGAGAGAAAGAGAGGGAGAGAGAGGGAGAGAGAGAGAGAGAGAGAGAGAGAGAGAGAGAGCGAGAGCGAGAGAGAGGGAG
>JAQMYM010000036.1:956258-958758 GCA_030014255.1 Parauchenoglanis ngamensis
GGTGCGGCTCCAGAGCTCTCAGGTGTCGCCTCTCCAGCACCCTGAGCAGGTGTAGTGGTGGTGGTGTCCTTAGGCTCGGAAACTCTTTCTGGGCAGGATTTAATTAGATGCCCTTCCTGACCGCAGCTAAAGCATTTCATGCTCTCAGAAGTTGCATAAACCACATAGTCAAAGTCGTCGATTTTGAATTTGAAAGCGACGTTTTTAGCTTCGGACGGAATTTTTCGGGATGCAGCCTTGATGCTGTCATACCCCACTTTTTCTCCTACAGCCAAACTGCACTCCTCCACAGAGCAGCTGTCCGCGGAGATCACTATTTTAATACCATGCTTCCGCGTCAGCGTCTCTAAACTGTCTTGCGGCGTGGCCATGGAGACCGGCACAACGCCGGCTTGGCACGTGCTCACCTCACACACCTCTAACAGCACCACCAGACTCTATACTCAGAAATGATTACTTTCTCATAAAGAAATACGGTGGGGAAACTGATAGGAAAAGTTAGAAAACTTACTCGTGCAGCTCTCACTCACGACCCATTCACTCACTCACCACACCCACCTCGCGCATGAGCACACAGAGAGAGAGAGAGAGAGAGAGAGAGAGAGAGAGAGAGAGAGAGAGAGAGAAGTGAAGAACCCTTAAGGGCTTCACTGCTTTATGTGTAGTGCAGCTCTTAAACACTGCTGAGAGTTTATTGGTTGTAATGCAAGATGTAAATGCAGGATGAAGGATTTAACACAGTGTAAGTGAATCAATAAACAGTCAGTAATGTGAGGTGTGAAACAGAAGAGGGTGGACAGCGCTAAACCTGCAATCCAATAACCAGGAATACGCTGGGAATTCCAAAACAGGAAACAATAAACCTGAGTCACTAGGGGAGGACATGACAGAACGGAGTTCTCCTGTAGTGTAAAGTTACTCAGGAATACCTCACAAGCTGCTCACTGAAATCACTTTATCTTCTGATTGGTCAGAAGGTGTTGATTAATTCTCTATAACAGCAGCTTTGACAGTTGTGTAGGTTTACATTAATGCACTTCTAATATGTTATAAAATGGATTTTAGAAAATGTGTGTAATGAATGATATGGTGAAGCTTATAGTGGCTATAATGTAAGTGAGAACAGGAACTAAATGTTAATGTATCCATAAATGGATAAAAAGTACAATGTTACACTTTTTAAATAATCCAAATTGGAATCAGAGGCCAGTTGCTGTGGTATATGAGGAATAAAACAGTGCCTTTTAGGAAAATAATGATGATATCAACTCACTGATTACTTTTCTATAACTGCACCACACACAGTCAGTGTTTACAGAACAGTTCCAACTAAACACTGACTCCTGCCAGAACCGTCAGAACCAACGTCAGTGTTTAATTACTATCTGAATATTCATTTTCAGGTAAAATGTTTTAGAATAATATAAATTTTATTTGATAGCAAAAATGCATTTTTCAATATCTAAAACCATGTATTCTACAAGTTTCCTTAACTTCTTTTTATAGGAAAACTTTTTTATAGGAAAACTGGATCAATACATGACATTTATGACATTTTTTATTTTAAATAGAAAATAAATGCTTCCTCAAGTTTCTTGGATTCCTGACGAAAGCCCTGAAGCTCTGTTCTGCAGTTTTACACAGAACCTTTCAGGGTTTCTCCAGGAGGACAGACTGAACCCTTAGCGGTGGTTACATTTGAGTGGCTGAATCTTAAAATATTTGGACATATATTGAGTGCACTACATTTAAAAAAAGATTCATCAAGAGATCTTTGCTTCCTAAATGCTGCTGAATGGTTCTGCATAGAACTTACAAGAGTTTCAAAACCTCCAAATTTTCCCCTAGATTTAACTTTCTTTCTAAGAGTGTACAATCTTCAGATTTAGATGGTTAAATAGTTGAGGTTGCTAAATGAGTACTACAATATCTGTTGTAGAGAAGGTGCTAGAGGGAACCGTTTATGGTGCCTGCACTGCTGTTAAATTGTACCCTATATTGTGAGCATATATAGCAATTTAGATGTTTTAGGATCCTGTGTGTTTGAGGAAATGTCTTTTATAAGAATGATAAGTATTTAGAGTTATAAGGATATAAGTATAAGATATATTATAAGTATATAAGTAATATAATATATATAAGTAATAATCAGTGGGAGACAGAACTTTATAACGCAAATAAAGATGGCTGATCTTTACACGAATATTACAGCCTAAACTGTTCTTCGATTTGTGGCTACAATAGAAAAAACCAACAACAGCAGGGTTCTCTTTCAGAAACGGTTCCAAGCTAAACTACTGTAGGAAGCTAGAACCCTTTATCATCCAAAGACTTAAACCCTGAGCTAAACATCGACAGCGAGGACATTGCTGTGGGGAAATGAATAAAAAATATACGTCGAGGTTTACGATAATTATACAGAATTGAATTTATTGCTTTTAATTTGAAATTGTTTGCTTATCGATGTAACCGAATTTGTATTAATTTACAATATTTACAA
>JAQMYM010000036.1:961258-978477 GCA_030014255.1 Parauchenoglanis ngamensis
CTCTGTGGCGCTGACAGATGTACGATTGTTTCCCTGAATTAATATGAAAGTGGGATTCTTGATGCAAATCATCTGGGAGGCAATTTGCTGGCTGTAACCCAGATGTTTAATCACACTGTGTGTCTTACATAAGCACTGGGATGAACTGTACAGTTTTACTTAAAAGAGGTGTTTATAGTGCTACTTATCATCTACATAACCTGTTTGTCATAAACCTGCATACATTAATAAATAAAATAAACCTAAAGGGAGGGACAGTGTGTGTGATTAAACTCCGCGCATCACCACAATACTACGTCTTGCACTTGTACAGTGTGTATTTTAACATCATTAGGTGCTTCTAAGCTAATTGTGCCTTTCACACACTTCCTGATCTTCAGACTAGTGTTCTTAGTGTTCTACATAACACCTTCATAAGTCTTTTATGACAGCTGACATAAACCTACATAAATATTTATAAAGGCTCAATAAATACCGCCTTTAAGTAAAATAAGACAACACTGCTAATGCATGACCTCTGTATGTATTTTGATATCATTAGGTGGTGCTAAGCGCTAATGCTTGTTGCTTTATAGAGTTACATAAACATGTAAAAAGGCTTGTGTGGGTATAGGTGTAGCTCTATGAACACTACCCTTAAGCAAAGTGTAACCACAACGCTACCTTAGTGTGTATTTTAACATCAGTGTGTGCTGCTAATGCTAATTATGTTCTTTCAGATGCTAACCTGATCTTTCAGGTATTGTTCACAGAGCTGCTTATACCTACATTAACATTTATAAAGTCTTATTTAGTCATGTAGCTCTGTGAAAATGCCCCGTCAAGCAAAACATGAGCACAATGCTACTTCATGTCCTCGGTGTGCATTTTGATGTCATTGGGTGTTGCTAATGCTAATTATGTTCTTTCAGATGCCTACCCGATCTCAGAGGTAGTGTACAAGTGGACCCAAGGCCCAATGAAGTCTGTGGTGGTGGCGGAGGATGGCTCACGACTCAATCAGTACCATCTGATTGGCCAGACAGCCGGCACTGAGGACATCAACACCAGCAGAGGTAAAAAACATCATCATCATCACCACCATCATCTCACCGTCATCTTTAGAATCACTAATGTCATGATGCGATCTGCTACATGCACGTTATCTGAAAGGAGTGGCAACGCACTGTGTAGCTGCAGCCTATAACCTTCAACCTACTATGCATCTTAACGCGTCTTACAGTCTGTAATAGAGCTTCGCCAAGATTTCATTGGGATCGTACAGGGTGATAAGCAATAATCATAAAAGACCACTGAAATTGTCTACACTGGTTTACAAAAATGATAAAATGAAGAAGAAAAATAGAAAAGATTATGGACAGAGAAAGGGAAAGGGTCAGAGGAAGCGGGGAGGAGGAGGAGGAGGCACTTATCCCCCTGTCCTGAGCTGCCAGAGCTGGATGGTTAATCCCCCTGCTTCCATCTCATCCATCATGGCTTTTCCAAGTGATGTCAGCAAGCAGTGATTGGCGAGAGCTGGTCTGAGACACATGGGAAATGGGAGACACGGGGCGGGGACTAGCAAGGGCTCACATGTCATCTGCTTAATTCAGTTATGTAAAGAGGAGCAGTAATACACTCCGATCAGAACTCTCTTGAACACATTGGTAATTATACAGTTCACCACGTTCTCACTTTTTGACAATGTAATATATAGTACAAGAATGAATCTATTAGTTCTTTACAGATGATACTGCTTTATATTGAGTATAAAGCACCATTACATTTTACCTCATGTAGTGAGCATAAATCGAGAATTGGAAGACATTTTATATACAGTCTATTTGTATTTAAATGTTTTGCGTAATTTAAGATAAATTTACAACGTATTGATATAAAGCATAAAAAGAGAGAGTCTCTATACGCCATGCATACACTCTTACAAAAAAAGGTTTCCTGAAGGGTTCTTTAAATCAATTGTGATCAACAAGGTTTCTTCTTACAGAGGGCGAAACGAAAGAACCTTTTTTTGCCCAAATATCTACTTGCTACTTTCAGTTATTGAATCCTTGGCTAGTTATAAGTTGAAACATCATGATGCAATGAAGGTTCCTTGTGGAACCCCCTTAAGGAAGCTAAGTGCCTGTAATGATCCAAGGAATGCTTAAGGAACCATTTCAAGAACATTTAGCAGTGCACAGTCAGGCTCCATGTGGAATCTACAAGGTTTCTTTTAGAAAAACAAATCAAATAACCTTTTCTGCTACAAGTATACTTCCACTTTCTGCTCAGCAGAAACTAATTAAAGTTACCAGAATCCATGGCCAGATACAAGATGAGCCATCATGAGGTCATGTTCACATTTGGCCCTCAGGAGCAGCTTGAATGTTACTTGTGGAACCCCTTTAGGAAGCTAAGAGCATATAATGATCCAAAGAAACCTAGAGCAACCAATCTAAGAACCCATAAGATTGTATATTTATGGAATATTCATGTTTTTTTCCCAGTAGAGCAAATCTTGATGTCAGTGTACAGCATCTATAGCAGCTCAAAGCCCTTATTTATCCAAAGAACCATTATGGAATCCTTGGAGAAAGGATCATTGGGTTCCATATAGGCACATCAAGTTTTTTCCCAGAACAACAAATTAAAGAGTCTTTGTTTATCTAAGTATAATTCAAAGTGAAACCCCTTTAGGAAGCTAAGAGCATATAATTACGCAAAGAACCCCTGAAAACCCTCTGATGATCATGAATGGGTGTATACTTGAGTTCAGCATGGAACCCTGAAAGGTTATCCCAGAAAAATAAACAAAAAAATCCTTCTACATGGAAATCGCTACTTTCTCAAAGTGCTTTGCAAGTTTCACAAATCCTGGGTAGGTCCATGAGAAAGCACCAGGAGGTGGCCAGTCCTCACTTGGCCCCCAGTACATTATTTTCTAGGACCATTCATCCACTTTTTGTTCATAGCCAACTATTTAAAGTTATTTAAATCCTTGGTGAGGATGATGACTAAACATCAGGGGACAATGTCCTCACCTGGCTCTCAGGAGCACCTTGAAAGTTCCATGTGGGACCCCGTAAGGAACCTAAGAGCTCTTAATAATCCAAAGTACCCTTGAGGAACCATGAAAACCCATAAGAGTATATAGTCAGGTTCCATATGCATGTTCCAGAGGAACCAACCAAAGAGCCTTTTTGTCCTCACTTGGCTCTCAAGAGCACCTTGAAGATTCCATGTGGAAATACTTCGGGAACCTTAACTTCACAGAGGTTTCTCAAGGGTTCTTGGATCAAATATGGCTCTTAGCTTCCTAAAGGTGTAACACAGTGAGCTCTTGGAAGAAGAGGTAATGGTGTATTTTTTCCTTCCAGCTTAGCACCAGGAACCCTTGAGGAACTCTTTGATAAATCAGTAAGATTATATACTCGAATTGCCCATGGAACCTTCTCATAGGTTCTCTGGATTATAAGGGGTTACTAACTTCCTGAAGAGATACAGCTTCGAATCAAGGGACATTTTATATAATTCCACTTTCTGCTGAGTTCCAATTGATTAAAGTTACCTGAATTCTTTGGTAAGAACAAGATCGAGAGAGCAGGTCCTCACTCAGCCCTCAGGAGCAAGTTAAGGGTTCCATGTGGAACTCTATTAGAGGGCTAAGTGCTTTTATGAGCATATACTCAAGTTCCACATGGCATCTGCAAAGTTTTCATGGAGAAGCAAACCAAATGACATCAAATACTTTTTAAATTTAATATACTTTCTCTTTATACTGAGCACCAAAGTTCTTCAAGTCCTCAGCACGGTGCAAGATGAACCTTCAGGAGACCACATCCTTACTTGACCCTCAGGAGCACTTTCTTCCCTTTCTGTTGTCCTTTTTGCTGCTCTATCTAACTTGAAGCACAAAGGTTAGGAGGCTATTAGTGGTGCTAATCTAGTGTAAACCCTCTTTACAAAGTCAAGAATAGATCCACCAAGCAGTGGGAATACCACAGGAAAGACAGCTAGCACGGGCATCAGCAGTGAAACCGTCAATGTTCCATCGCTCTTTATTCTGTATGAAAAAGTAACGATAACCTGTCACCTTTTTATTCTATGTTTCGTTAACCAAGCCATGCCATTTTCAGTTTTTTAAAATATAAATAAATAAATACATTTAAATATCCGTCACTCACCAGTTGACCAACATGGCAGCGTTGTTCTCTGCAATGAAAGGAAGTTCTCCATAAACACTCCAGAAGCTGAGAAGAAAGATCCACCACTGTGGCATGTTTGCCTCCTCTCAGAACGGTTCCACCTGATGGGGAACATCCAAGAATTCCTTCCTGAATCCCAGGGTTTTCTCCAGCTCATAGGAGCATGGGGAAGGTCTAGAAGGAGATGATCTGGACGTGCCGGCTTCCTCTCATGGAGGATGATGTCAGTCCTGGATACATAATGAGTCTCAGTGAGATCCTGGAGATTTTAATTAAATAGCAGCAATTTTTGGTCTCCTTTATCTGATCTAGTTGCTTTGGAGTTTTTCGTTTTCTGATTTTCTTTCTCTCTGTCGATGCACCATACAAGGTTGGCCCAGCATGAGTGACTGGGATAAAGTGAGTGAGTTTGAGAGCTGCAGGATGCAGATTACGACAAGGGATTAGTGCGACGCAAAAATCCGATTTTGCCAGGAGAACGCAGCAGTCATCAGTGGATTTTCTTTCGGGTTATCAGTCGTTGTGGCTTGAAAGGATTTTTTTTTTTATAAACCTCCAAATGAATTCTTTGCTTGTTTAACAGGATATATGTATCTTTTTTTATTATTATTTTCTATTAATGTTGTACCTCCTGATGTCCCAGCATTGGATAAGTGTGGATATTCATTTTCCTCCATGAACAAATCATTTGCGTATGAAGTCATTACGTAGTAACATGCTTCATCGGATTTGGATCTTCACGTATTTAAAGGAATACTCCGATGTTCTATCCTAATCTCTATCTACTGCACCTGTAATGTGTGTGTAGGATTCCAACATGACAGAATTACAACACGAAGAAAACAAATCCCCAAACTCTTATATGAATGCAAATGTTTTGATACGTTATTGTTAGTTACAGCCGATTCACAGGGACGTGTGCGGTATACGCTCCATGTAAACAGCTAAAAAAGAAAAAAAGAAAGATGTTATTTAACAAAGACGTACAATTATTCATATTGTGAAGATGCCAAAGCTGAAGACATGACAAGCTGCATTTTTTATCATATCAAATTCACACATGCATATGTCGACAAAAAAGTCATGTGTTGTTACGTATTATATAATCTCACGTTACTTATTAATGAAAGCAGATTTAATTTCAGCTGCCATCACTTATAACTTATTGATGAATGCTCATGACAAAGCCACGACTCGGCCATGTGTTTCTTTTTTCTACTCATATCATATGACAATCTCATGGGCTTATATTCTCTGGATTTTAAATAAAGTGAGCCTTTATGTTTGCTTAAAAGCTTTTTAAGACTACCTTGGGCAGTGTATTGGCACCATAATGGCAGAAATATGGATATTTTCGCCAGCTTGTAATTACAATGAGTTCTCGTTTCTGTCACTGTCATGCACCTTAATAACAGAGCTTTGTAGTGTATATTTCCGCTGGTCCTGAATTAACATGAGTTCCTATTTCTGCTCATATGATTTGCTTTTGATGGTTGGTGAGGCATATCATTAATAGGCACTTTCGGACTGGAGGAACTTTTCATGGTTCTTAGAACTGTTGGAGGAAGTAGCCCCCTTGTTTGTGCGTTCGCACAACAGGAACTGAGAATGATTACAGTCCTTAGAATGGTGTTCTCGGGACTTTTTTAGCTCCTACTTCAAGGTAGGTACTTTTCCAGCACAATAGGAACCATGAGAGATGTGTGTGTACAGTGAATGGTCCAGAAGTAAGTGTAGCGATATTCTTCGAGTCGTGCAGTCGTTTTATTTTTTTCTTTGTTTTTTTTGTCAGTCAGTGTTCATTACAATAACAGGACCAAACAGACAGAAACTTACACAAAAAATCCACATGACGGCATGCGCTGGTTAACAGATGAGAGAGGCTGAGACCCAAGGGGGAGCGGCTCGCAGAGTAACGTGAAACCTAAAAAAAAAAAAACAGGGTATAATTGTTTGATTTAAACAGAGATTCGTGTGTGCTGAGTGTCTCATTATTCCGACAAATCCATTTGGTAGAAACGTAAACAAAGAGGAAGCGTGCAGCACGAGGGGGGAATACGTGACACGGCTGAAATCGTCTCTAAAGTCACTGAAAAATAAATCTTGGCTATTGGATTTTATAATTGCCAGATCAGCCTAATCTATATAAAAGATCTTCAGCCGAGTCGGGTTCAACCTTAAATCCATATAAAACATTAGCCGTGTAAACAGCAGCTCGTAACGTTAGCATTTAAAATGAAGGAAAAAAATGCTGATAAATGGAGTGACAGTGAAGTCCAGACTTTATAGAGCCTGTACGCGATGGAGGAAATACAGGGCGATTTGGAGGAGGCTCACATCACTTCAGTGTAAAAAATGAAGTGTAGTGTGTAGTTCTCAGGGGAGCTCCCCAGGGGGCAGTTCCTCTCAATAAGACCTTAGAACTGTTTGGTCCGAAAAACGCCTATTGTGTAATTCTGACATGCCAAAAGTACACTAAGCTTCAATTGTCAGTTATTATGAGGACTATTTCACATGACAAAAGTGTTATGACATAAAAAACATCTAATGCTTTTCTTGTCTTTTAAGACCTAAAGAAGGTGTTTAAAAGTAGGCGTTGTGTAGCCGTACGAGCGCTACCATTTAACAAGCTTTACCACGTTTAACACATTTGTAAATATAAGTGTATTTCAGAGTGCTATATAACACCTACATAAGCCCTTTATAACAACTGACATGAAAATTGATCGATGCTGCGTGGTCAGCTAGCTGCCTGTTGGAATAATCCTTTATAAATATTACAGTATATAAGTTTATGCCTGTGGCCTTAAAGGCCTTATGTATTTATTAAGCATGTAATGATTCATTCAGTTCATGATTCAATTTTCCCACGAGAGTTTTGGAAAAAAATGAAAAGAAATTAGAAAATTTAGAAATATAGAAAACAAATACAAAAACATAGAAAAAACCCCAGAAACTTTTATCAGAAGATTTATTTTCCTATTTTTTTATTAATTTAAATATTCCTTTTGTTAGATGATAAAAAAAAAATATATACTGTATATCTTTGATTCATTTCATAATAACCAACAATACTTATTTACAAACATTGGAGTAAAATATAATAGCCTATTAATATTTTGTATTTAAAATTTTTGTTAAAAGCAAGCTTTTATGAACATTTGTGAAGCTTAAACATAAAACAGCTCTCTCCATTTGCTTTTTTTCATTTGCGAAAAGATCGCTCCCATTTCTGGTTGAATCTGCTTGTAAAATCAACTGCTCAAAAGCTCTTTCCCATTTTATATTTGTTTTTTGTGTGCGCTTGCGTGCCATTAGATTTGTGTTACTTCCGCCTACAGTGACATCATGTGTATTCCCACTATCGTATGTTATTGCGCCCTCTGACGTCTCAATAAAGCAATTACAGCTAGAAAAAACTAAGAGATGAATCACAGCTCATTGTTGAATTTGTTTTTATTCATGTATCCCTATGAACGCTATCATTTAAGTAGGTATTAATGCATTGTTGAACACGGTGCTCATACTATTTAACACCCACATCAGCCAGCAGTCTGATGGAATTATGCTTCATAAACCTTTATGTAGGCTTACGTCAGCTTTCTTAAAGGGCTTATGTGGTGTTACTCTTCACTACTCTTCACCACATTTTCTAACACAGTTGCACTACATTCCAGGAAATCTCTCTCCGGTAGCTTGCACTAATCCCCCAGAAATTAATCAGGCACTCTGTCGCTCCCTTTATCTATTACTCATCTGTTCTCTGCTCGCTCACTTATCTTTCTATCCTCTTTTTTCATTTACACAGGCCTCTACACAGTGATGATGGCTCACTTCTACCTGAAGAGAAAGATCGGATACTTCGTCATCCAGACCTACATGCCGTGCTTCATGACCGTCATTCTGTCCCAGGTCTCCTTCTGGCTGAATCGGGAGTCTGTCCCTGCGAGGACGGTGTTTGGTCAGTGACAACTTTACCACTCTTTGTACTCACAGTGGCTGAGGTTCCTTTGGGGATTCTGCCAGCACTCTGCTCGGCTGTTAATTAATTTAAAGATTAATACATCGATAACGCTCACCAAAATGGAAATCAGAATTGACTGGCGTAGACGAGCGGAATGAAGAGCTAATCAGCTGGAGATGAAGCTTTTTGAATCAGCTCTACCGCTCCTGGGTAGTTTTCTAACAAGTGCAAGGTATTTCCTGAGTTTAAAAAAATGGGAGTTGCTTCAATAAAATTTGATCAGCCAATCGCAATCTAAATCATACATCACCACTCGCACTTCCTTTCACTTCTTTGGCTTGATTAACATAAAATACTGATTACTAAGTACATGAAACCAGTTCGCTAAGCTAGCCTACTAACTAGTTAGCAATCTGATGTTTTAGCCAGCTAACATTAGCTAAAACATCTAGTGTGTCCAAGCTCGCTAGCAAGCTAATTATTATAATCTGCCTTTAAAACCATTAGTCATATTTGTTAAGTAGCTTAACTATTGATTGTGTAACACCACATGTATTAATATCCTACTGTGTAATAACATCCCAGTAGCCAAAAAGCTAAATCCTGCTAGCAGTTGTCTAATATCGTCAAACAATCTAACTATAAGATAGCAAACTTGACTACCCAGTAAACTACCAGCCAGGTAAAGGTATAGTTTATAAGCTAACTTTTGTAGTGTACAATAACAATCATTAGCCATATGTACTAGCAAGGTTGCTGGTGTCATGCTAACTATTTATTGTACAAGTACCCATGTGTACTAGCAAAGCGTCTAGCCTTATGCTTATACATGTTATATTGCATTCCTTCATTTAATGTGTAGAATTTTGGAGCCCTCTGCTGCCTGACAGGTGAATTGCAACCCCACCCTATTTATAGCTGCTACAAAAAGACTAAGGGGCATGACGGAGCAGCATTGCTCAGCATCGTTCGTAGGGGCGGAGCTTATTGGAGAACAGAAAATCATAAAACGACACCTAAAACAAATTTTTAAAAAGGCCAGAACCATTGTATAAGACATGCAGAAATATATAATAATATATAAAAATATATCTTTGGAATGTGTTTATGAGCTTATATGATCACAAGTCTAAAAATCACTTTCTAAAGTCACCTACCTACCGCACCTTTAATCTTTTTTCATTATTCTTCTCCTGATACTACTACTATTGGCCACAGTGCTATAAATATATAAACAATATTAGTTTTTTAAAGGTGTTTTTAAGGTTATATGATTATTACAGGTCTAAAAACACTTTCTAAAATGACCTATCGCACCTTTAATCCTTTATCATTATTCCCCTTAGGCGTGACTACAGTGTTAACTATGACCACACTGAGCATCAGCGCCCGAAACTCTCTGCCAAAAGTGGCCTACGCTACAGCCATGGACTGGTTCATCGCCGTGTGCTACGCCTTCGTCTTCTCCGCCCTCATCGAGTTCGCTACTGTTAACTACTTCACCAAACGCAGCTGGGCCTGGGACGGCAAGAAAGCCATGGAGGCTCAACAGCCCAAAGTGAGTGTCGTTGTACTGATATCACGCTAAACCGGGAAATCTTTCCGAGTTCATGACTCGAGTGCAGGACTAATGAGTAAAACAGACGAGATCCAAAACCAGAAAACAGGCAGAAGTCAACAACGCAGAAGGCCTTCAACACGAGGCTCGGCAGTAGCGGAAACTGAGGCGTAACTAAACTAATGCTTCACGAACCCGAGACGTGACAGAGAGTGCTGTGTGCATGTGTATGACAGCAGTCATGTGATATGAAGCCCAGGAGTGTGTCAGCCATCTTGGTAGAGTGCAAGTGCTCATGGGAAATGCAGTTCACAAAGAACAAGCTGCGCAGTAGCAATGGGCAGATTCATGACACTTGCAAAACACATAAGAATGTACTGACGTTCCAAAATCCAAAATAAATAAATAAATAAATAATATTTAAAAAAATATATCATTAAAACTGTCAGAATACAAGTCATTGGAATTAAAATAGGCAAAAATAAAAAAAACTAATAAATACATAATTAAATAATAATTAACCAAATAAATCATTCCTATTAATGGGAAACCACTTATAGCAATGAGCTACAAAGAAAAAAAACAAAGAAAATGAACAAACAAACAAAGAAATGAATGAATGAATGAATAATTTGCCAAAACAATAATTTTAAAAGAAAGTAATTAAATAAGAAACAGGTCCACAGTTTTGAAAAGAAAACAGAAAGAAAGACAGACAGGACTACATAACCAAGGAAGTGACAATAAATGGGCATTATTTATATATTTAGATAATCACTTAAATATATCAATTTAAATGAGCTGCACAGTGTTCAACAAACAAAAGCTAATCTTTACCCTCCATGTTAGTGGAGTAAAAGCGCACATCATTGCCACCTAGTGGAAGGAAGTAGAACTGTTTCTGTTGTCTGATTAATGTATGGATCTGTCTGTCTGTCTGTCTGTCTGTCTATCTGTTTGTTTGTTTGCTTAAATTCTTCTATTGCCCCAGCTTACGTCTGTAGATTCATCGTCTGGATGTTTTTAGATGAATAAATCCTGACTTTTTAAACACTGATTTGAGACAGCTAGCTGAGCGAGATGCCGAACTAAATCTTCTGAACCGCTCCGAAGAAAAAAGAAGGATGTCTATTTTACAAAGGAGATCATTTTTGTTATTTTTGTAAACTTTGCATCGCACGGCTCACCCCCTTAGCCTTCCATTTAAACGGAGCCTGATCCATACCTCGTATAGTAAACTTGCTTATTAAGTGTACGTAACGCACTTTGACCTCAATTACAGGATAATCGATAAAGACGATTCCGCAGTGTTCCGGTGTTTTTCCTTCACATCCCTGACATCGATCATGGCTCACACATCCGGCAATTAGGAGGCTGTAATTGGCGTCGTGGAGGAATATCAGCTGTGAAAAAGACTCCAGACCACCGATTTCATCCATCACCTCCGAGCCGCCACGGATTCAACACTTTAAAATCACATGAGTAAATTGCACTGCTCAGTCCTCTCAGTATTTATATCGTTTAGTACCATTAGGCCAATTACACCAGTTTAGGAATGGACTCAGTTCAGTTTAAAGCAGCCTTTTATCACATCTTCCTTATTTCACTTTCTGCATTATAAACTACATTTGAAATGAAATAACCTGTGTTTTCACATGGTGGAGATATAGCTTTATTTAAATATCTTGGTCAATAAATTTGTTCATTTAAGAAAGAAGAAAATGCTAAGCTGCATCTCATCCTTGCAACGTTAGCCCGCTTTAGGTACATGTAGATACGTATAGCTGGGCTTTAAGCTGAGTTCAGGACCAGAAAATGTCTGCTCTGGATAAAATAAATGAATTTTACAGAATAGGAAAATAAGAAATGAAAGAACGACAAGGGAACAAAACATTTCACGGCTCTTCCGAAACTAAGTGCAACAATAAAGGGATAAAAAGTACATGGTATGTATCATCCTTTATTAAATTAACAGCTATAGTTGCAGATGTATAAGAGGGTTAAAACACTTCAGGACGTGCTGTTAGAGGAAAATAATCAACAGTTACTCCGCTTCATTGCTGATCGTCTTCCTGTAACAGCAGGGCACACGGTTCCAATGTCGATTGTCATGTCATTGTAATAATAATAATAATTTAATAAAGATTCGTTCAACGTTAGGAAAACTGAATCGCACTAATGATGTTCGTTAGAATAAAAATGGGATTAATTTGATAAAAAGCCACTCTATAAATGCCATGCTTTGCATCACTCCTTATAGAAGTGGCGTTTTCTGTTTGCGGTGGTGTAAAGGCGCTCGCCTTTTGCTTGCGTAGGAGCGACAGGTCTTCTGAAGGTCACGTCTGAGAAACGTCTCACATTGCCAGCGTGTTTCTGTAGACAGCTCTGGAGCCGTGTCACGGTCCACGGGCCATTTTTTCCCATTAGCCCTGCTCCTGTTTGCTTGTTTGCTTGCCTGCTTTCCGCCGTGCGCTGTGTGAATCCATGCGCACACTAAGCGCAGTGACACGGAGGTGATGACGAACAGGATGAAGCGCTGTGATGCTGAAGCGTTAAAACAGGAGGACCTTCTTCAGCTCAATATCCATCACTTTCCACTTGCTGAACTCAAACACCTCACTCAGTCCCCTGACCCCTGACCCCTGACCCCTGAGAGCGCTGGTCACTAACAGCCAGGACACACCATTCCCAACACCTCTGAAACTGCAGTATACAGTACACTAAAGACTTCTGGACTCTGATTGGTCAGAGTGTGTCGGTTAATTTCTATAACAATGCACTTGTTAACTATTACGTAGTTGTTTCTATAGTAACCGATCATTTACATAACGTGTACGCAGGACGCTCCGCTTTATAGGTTTTAAGGTTTTCTGTAACATTTACAGCAGGAGGCTTCTGTGTCAGTGCTTTGTTTTCTGAGATCTTCACGACAGACCAGTTTATGATTTGGTTTCTTAGTAACATCACAAACACTGTGGGGTTTTTTTCTTAGGAGACAGGCTGGCGAGGGGACGACGGCTGTTGAAGAAGACAACAGTCTACCATTTTGGGTCTGGTTCCACACAGGGGTTCTTCAGGGAGTGTTTTCTCACCACGCTCGCCCCTGGATTGCTCATGAGGGAGAGAAAGCGGCATGCGGGTTTCAGCAGAGCTGCTTTGTGTCTGTGTGTATTGTTAAAAGTGTTGGAGAAATAAAACAGAGTCCCAACTGAGCTTTTTTTCGACTGCAGTGTTTTCTGCAGAACGTTCCCAAATTAGCACATTAGAAGTACGCAAAGCTGGCTTGAATGTGTAATGGAGTTTGTCAAATAGGTGTGTGTGTGTGTGTGTAAACAAGACGAGCAGAATGAGCATTTAAAAATAAATACCTAGCTTTTGTGTGATGATGTAACAGTATAATAGTGAGTGTCAGGGTGGTGTGATGAAGCTTGATTGATTGATTATTTTCCTCTAACAGCACAACCTGAAGTGTTTTATTCCTCTTGTACCAGCCTGACACATCATATTTTTATTTGTTTCTAGTATTCCTGTTCTCGTTTACGTTACAGCAGCTATAAACAGTCGTTCCTTCACCAGTCTTGAAGTTAAAAAACGCAGCTTGTCATATTAGCGAGCAGCCGCAGGCATAAACTCATAATTAGCTTCCAAAATGGGGCGTCGCTTTACAATAACAATAAGAATAAAGGAGGAGCCTATTAATATAAACCTGCACTGCTGCTGTTATGGACCAATCAGAATCCAGGAATCCGTCTTCACTCCCCACTTTGTGACTGTTAACAAGCAGGCTACGACCTTCAAACCGTTTCATTACCCCCGATCACGCCGGCGCTGTCGCATCATCTCTCCCACTCTTTACATTTAAAGGTCACGCTCAGATCTAACAAAACACAATGTGGCTTTATTTTCCAGAAAAAAGACCCGCTGGCGTTGTCCAAGAAACCCAACAACACGTGCTCCACCGGCATGAACTTCACGGCCAACATCACCAAAGACTCCGCCATCGCCACCATCTCCAACAGCACCACCGTGCAGATGAAGAGCTCTGAGAGCAAGTCCACGCCCGACCCCAAAAAAACGTACAACAGCGTCAGCAAGATCGACAAGATGTCCCGGATAGTGTTCCCCGTCCTCTTCGGTACCTTCAACCTCGTCTACTGGGCCACGTACCTCAACAGGGAACCGGTGATTAAAGGAGCCGTTTCGCCCACATAGAAAGCTCTCTCATTCATTCCCTTCCTTCTTTTTTTTATTCCTTTCTTCTCACCATTCTTAATAAACTGGAACACAGAAAAACACCCAATGTCATCATCACATGATCATTCTCAGACCCTCCGCCCATGTCTCCTGCACTCCCCTCGATTTCTTTTTATTTTTGGTTCTGAGAGATTGCATGATCAGTTTTATCACCGTCTTATTGCCATGTCTGCCTTGACTTTCTACTGTATATCTCTCTTCTGTTAGGGTTTCAGAGACGATTGGTGCGTTTCTCTCACAAAATCTTTACCTATTCTACACCAACATGGGATTCAATCACGACCGATCAGTTTACCATTCTGAAATATGGCAAAATATGAAGAAAAATGTTATGCATTTGGCATCTACATGGGTTTATTGGTCTGTTACAGTGCCTTGCATAAGTATTCATCCCCCATGAACTTTTCTGCATTTTGCAGTGTTACAGCCTGGAACCGAAATGTTCTGAACTGGCATTTCATTTACACACCACGTCTAGAAACTCATACATTTGTTAATCTCGTAGTAGATTCCCAGTCAGACTTGGGTCTGGGTTCTGACTGTAACCATTCTCGGTTTGCTCCGAGTCATTGTCCCGTTACAAGGTGAAGCTCCGCTCCCAACCCATCTCATGCCTCTTGTAGACTAGAACATGTTTTTGTCTAGGATTACCCTGTGTTTGGCTCGGCCCAGACGGTCTGTTCTGACCATTTTCCTAATGCCTGGTGATGAAAGCCCGCCTGAGAACGACGCTACCACCACCGTGCTTTACGGTAGGGATGATGCTCGGGGTCGAGGTTCTGCCAAACAAAGCACTTTGCGTCAAGGCAAAATTCTTAAATATGTGACGTGTTGATCAGAGAACATTTTTCTACATGGTTAGTGAGTCACAAAGATGTCTTTTTTTTTTTAAATGCCCAGCAGGATTTCATAGAGCTGACCACTCCTTAATAAAGCCAAGCTTTGTGGCATGTCCAGGTTATAGTTTTCCTGTGAACAGCTTCTCCTGTCTCAGCTGTGGCTCTCTCCGGCTCCTACAGAGTCCCCCTTGGCCTTTGTTTGCTTCTCTGACAAATAATGGACTCAACGCCGCTGCACGGGATGTTAATATAAAATAATAACCATGATACGATATGATAGTTTTCCAGAACGGTGTTCCGGATTTGTTTTGATCACTCCTTGATGCTGTTTGTATGGGTGTGTTAGACTCTCGGGAACAGCGATCACATGACACTTTAATTACACACATGTTAACACCACTCAAATAATTATATCACTTCTGATGTAACAAATTGCACCCGGGTGGATTTAAGGGTTTTACAGATAGTTTATGAACTTTTACATTTTGTATCTAATTTTGCAAACTAAAGCTCCATTTCAGTATTATGGGCTCTCTTGTGATGATTCCTGAGATATAATCACAGTTCCAGTCCATTTCAGTTCCACGTTTTAACGTTACAACATGTGAACAAGTTCAAGGGGGGGTGAATACTTATGCAAGGCACTGTATATGTACATCATCACAAATTCAGCAATGCCAAATGCTATGCAAAATGACTTTTCTATTCTATTGATATTGAAATGCATATATTGAAAATAATGTATCGCTTTTGTATGAATGAGCTGGAAGCTTCTGGTGTTTAAATTGCCGCTTGAGCGTTTCGGAGCCGCGAGCGCCGAGGCAGCGCAGGCGAATAGCCATGCTAAAAGTGTTGCCTTCTTTCAGAAAGTACACTAAAAAAAAAAAAAAAAAAAACAGAAAAAAGATCGCTTTTTAAAACTACTTTCGAGTCTTTTTGTTATTTGGAGCTTGAAGCCTTTTTGAAGTACCGGGCTGAACCTTTGCATTGCGCCGTCTAGTGGCAGCTTTTATAACTTTTGCTCTTTAATACTCGCAGTATGTGGAGTAAAGGAGGTCGGGTTGCAGTTATGACTTTCAAAATCCTTTGTATATAGGCTGTGTGTGCTTTCGCTTTAATGTCCGGGAGAAATAAACCTTGTGCTACGATGCTATGCTAAAGATCGTGCAGCTACAGAAACGCAAACGCATTTCTGCCTTCCTTTCCTCTCACCCCATCCTCTCTTACTGCGTCGCTTCGCTTCGACATGATCTTTTTTACACTGTAGTGATACGGATCGCTTATAGACTTATTTATCATGGAGACGTTTCGGCTTGCTGGAGCACGGCACGCAGACAGCTTTTCAGAAGCCATTATTTGTTGACATTCTTAAAAAGAAAGGCTTGGGGGGTTTTTTCTTCCGTGCTACCATGGAAACGAATCGACACCACTTTGCATTCAGAGTTAAAAAGGAAGAATGAAAAGATTTTCTTTTCTTTGTTTTCCAGAGTAAACAAAATACATATTCGACCAGAAACAACCCTGAGCCTGAATAAGAGAAGAGCAGAGGTGGAAAAAATGGGTATTTTGTTTAGTAAGATTTTAAAGAAAAAAGGGAACATAACGAAAAAGAAAGAGAGAGCGAGAGCGAGACAGAGTGAGAAGTGGTTACAGGCATAATGGCAGAACAAAAAAAAGTGATTTAATACTGATTGTCAGTTGTGGAGCAAAAGTTTGTACCTCCACCCTCCCACTGTTTTTTTTTTTTTTTCATGGAATAAACAAACCATCCGTATGTATATATGTCTTTTAATCTACGTGCAAACACAGCGCTTAAAATGTCAAAATATTAAAATGGGTTCCAACTGAGGAACCAAGAAGACATAAAAGCTGTCCAGAGGATGAGAGCGAGGCAAAGAAATAATCATCCAAGACATCTAAATTTGACCAAACATGTACAATACTCAATAAACCTTTTTCCTTTTGTTCAGGGGGATGCAAACTTTTGTACTTAGCTAGATAATTAGATAGTCCCTTCAGGCTCAAGAATGTTAGCAGCTACGCAGCACTCTGTGTTAATGATATGTTAATGCTGTGTGGGAATTTTTTTTTAAAGAAAACAAGACCCCTTTTCTGGACTTGGTTCTGAAGTTGTTCAGTGTGGGTTCAGTGTGGGATCAGTGTGGGATCAGTGTGGGATCAGTGTGGGTTCAGTGTGGGATCAGTGTGGGATCAGTGTGGGATCAGTGTGGGTTCAGTGTGGGTTCAGTGTGGGATCAGTGTGGGTTCAGTGTGGGAGCAGTGTGGGATCAGTGTGGGTTCAGTGTGGGAGCAGTGTGGGAGCAGTGTGGGATCAGTGTGGGTTCAGTGTGGGATCAGTGTGGGATCAGTGTGGGTTCAGTGTGGGATCAGTGTGGGATCAGTGTGGGATCAGTGTGGGT
>JAQMYM010000036.1:990143-1000790 GCA_030014255.1 Parauchenoglanis ngamensis
AGCGTGTGTGGCTGTTTGTCTGTGTCGGCCCTGTGGTGGACTGGCGACCTGCCCAGGGTGTACCCCGCCTCTCGCTCCAAGATGCTGGGATTGGCTCCAGCTTCCCTGCGACCCGCGGATAAAGCGCTATAGATAATGGATGGATTATATGGATGGATGGCTTATTGCAACGCCCCCTAGAGGTCAAATGATGCAAATATACCTCAGGAAGGCATCACAAGTGTCCATATATCAGAGTTGTTTGGTGGCTGGCTGTAATGGACACGCGGTTTTGAAAATCAAACTTCCGTAAGATAAAGTTATGAGGCAAATTTGGTGAAAATCAGACAAAATTTGTGACCTTTGAACTTTATCACCAGGTATCACCAGACATTTAAATCACTTTTAAAGACAAACAGTTATTGAACAAAATGCACTTTTCCTTATTGCAGCGCCCCCCATTGGTCCAGTGATGCAAACATTTTTGTGTTTCTTTAGAAGGAGTTCCCGAGAATAAATGAAAGTTGAAACTTGATAAGTGAAAGTTTAGCTGAGTTATGACCTCATGTTTGGCGACTTTGTCTGATCACCTGTAGCTCATTTGGCGAATATTGGATCAAAGTCATGACCTGTAAACCTTTTTAAACGTTTTCCTAAATTCCAATATGGCAGAAAACTCAAAGAACATTTTTTTGCTCTGATAAACCAGTCAGGATTTGCAGGATGTTATAATAAGAACAAGTGCTTGTGACTTTCCTAACAACTCAAGTGCATTGTGGGTAAATGAAAGGGTTCCTAATATACCCCATGCAGCTGGGTTCTCTCTTTTTCATCTCTCTCTCTCTCTCACGTTCTCTCTATCGTCTCTATGCCAGCAACGTTTTGAGAGATATCCGTCTGCCCCGGCTGTTTATTGCTCTGAATATGAAGAGATCGATAAGGACACAATTTAGAGCCAGTTTGATCATCGAATTATGTACAAGCTCAGTTTATCCGTTTGATAAGAAGCCGACTCATAGAAATATAACTATTTGTAGCTAACAATTCTGTAACGTTTAATATTTATGGATGGAACAGTGGATTAGGGAGTGAGTTTTCCGGCAATCACCGTAGACAACAGGGATGCTTTTTTGTTTTGCTTCAATTTTCAAATAAATGACCAATTATTATTTCGATGTTTTTATATTTTTAGTCCAAATTTCTCTCCTCGCTTTTAAAGCATGGATTTTCATTCTTGTGTTTTTAATGTTTTTATTGTATTAATATTAATATTCATAAAGGAAACTTAATGTTCTGTAGTTTATGTACAGACTTTTCGCTTCTTTGCAGTTTCTCGGTCATAATGACAAGCTGGGTTTTTTCCTCGTTAGTGTCAAGACAGAAAAAACTGGCGAGGCTGGCGAGGGAACGACTGTTTACCAGCTTGTTGTTGTTCTTCCACAACATTCAATGTAATGATAATCGGATAAAAACGTATAACATGTCTTGGCAATGTGGTGTAAGAAAATACTCAAACACATCAGGATGTGCCGTTACAGGAAACCAGTCATCGTCAGAGAGGCAACAGTGACTCCGCTTCATCACACCGCACCGTCACTGATTACTGTAACAGCACCACACACGGTGTCTTATTCCATTCTTAATTAATGTTTTCTCAAAAGTAACCGGGCTTCAAGTTATTTTTACAGCTTATATCCAAAGTTTGATGTTTTGTTTTTCTTAAGGTCAAAATTCCAATTAATTCTAGCCACAAGTGAAGTTATTTTCTTCACAGCACTAAAACACACACACACACACACACACACCGTGAGAGAGAGAGAGAGAGAGAGAGAGCGAGATCTTATGTGTTCTGACAATACCCCCCAACTTTCAGAGCTAATTAAGAGCTCACTGACAGCTCGGATTGCTTCTGTACATAAAGCCTGTCTCACAGTACACGTTTCTAAACCATAATACACTCAGCTGGTTGTCCTTTAGTCATCGAAGCCTCCAAGACTTAAGAGTAAAACAAACATGGCGGATGACGTGGAGTTTGCTGTCCTTGTTAAAGAAAACCAAGGTTTTTGCTCTTTTCAGCACGAGCTGAAACAAAGCATTACTTTTGTTCATATTGGCTCAAACTGTTGGTTCAAAAAAATTCATCTTTATTTTTCATGGTTGGAAGGTTAAACCAATGTTTGTAGAAAGTTCTCATTCTACTGACATTGTGAATCTCGCCATAATTACGGCTGATGAATTTTATTTCTGAAATCAGATTTCTTCAAACCTGAATATTTCCTGAGGTTCTCTGTGAGCTGCGCACGTGCCTGCCATCATGGACAGGATGGAGCTACTGGGCGACAGATGCAATTCTAGTCTGTACTTAGGAGGAACCATCTGATCCTACACCGTGACAGCTGTAGCCTGTATGATTAGTTTGGAACACCCACTTTTCCCAAACTAATCAAAATCCGTTTTGATTAGGCGTCCAGGTGTCCCTGGAATCAACTTCCATTCAAACAGGAAATGGGTTCAAACACCTTCATCCGGCTGTCTTTAAATCTGATCCACCAGCGGCCACGGCTGCAGGGCTCAACTTTGGATTGCGGGGAAATTTAGAAGGTAAACCAATCTGAAATCGGGACATTTGCAATTGTCAAGAGATGGAGAAGCGAAACATCTTCATACTTGTTCAGTTTGTCTTGATTAATCTGAAACATATTCTTAGCATCGACTTTAATGCAATTATCCACTCAGCCAGTCACGTGTCAGCAGCACACAACAGTCCCAGCTGATCAGTGAGCAGGTGTACAGTTGTTCATAATAGAGGTACAATAATATATAAAGTTTAGCGCTGACCCCTGAGCGACCTCATACGTGCTAACGTGTCTGACGTGTCGAACCCGTCTCCCCTTCATGCTGCCCTGGAAGGCTGGATTAGATTTGAGTTGACTGCATGGCAGATGCATTTCTCCCTGAAAGCATATGCCTACAATTTAATTAACGTCATTTGCGAGCGTGGTTAAATTTGATGGACTGGCAGTAAGCCGCCGGCGCTGCTGTGTGCGCTGCGCACGCTGCAGACGAAGGTGAACGAGGGGATATGAGCCATTTTTTTGTCCATCTGCAACACGCTCACAGGACTCGGGGGCTCGGCTCACTCACATCAGCGTTGTTTCTTTATTAGGCTCCTTTTCTTCTGCCTGTGCATTAACCCTCGGCCTGCTCGGCGGCTCTGAGGCTAATGCACTTCTCATTACTGACTTTCAGCTGCGAGAATCAAAGCAGCGTCTTCGACATTCATTTGTAGTGCTTCGTGTTGCTCGGCGCACACTGGAGCTAAGCTCGGACGCTAACAAGGTTGCAGTTTAAAAGATTTGTTTTTAATTTCACGGCTGCTGCTCTGACAATATTGTGTGGCAGGTAATAAAAACATACGCAAGAGGAGAATCTCGGCTGTTAATGGTTCCTCTGTGTGAATGGAGAGCGATTTCAGTTCCGAGACGCGACTCTAGGGCCGTGCGATATGATGATATGTATCATGTGACCACAGGAAAAATGTCCATCGTTTCATATTATGCTCTATTTATTTTTTTGTGTCACTTATTTGTTGTCATTTGGACGGTTTATGCGTGACACAGACGCCGCTGTTGTTCTGAACGCCGGGCTGCGAGGCGCCGCTAACGCCGCATTAGCACGGACTGAGTTATTAACTGCATGACTTTTTTCCCCCTCATCCAAATTACAGGTAAACACGTTGTTTATTAAGCAATAATAGTATCGCTAAGAACGGTATGCGTGCGTGAAATAAGCAGTCTCGTTATTAGTATTATTAGTTTGGATCAAAGCGTTTTGTTTCAGTATTTAGCCGTTTTTTAAACAGAGTACGGCTAATGCTAGCGATTTTACCAACGTGATCGTCAATAATAAATTTATACAGTACTTATTATTGAACTTTTTCACTGATGATTTTGAAAATCGGAAAATGCTACGTTCCCGATTCTGTTTAATTAAAAAAATCGTTTTTTTTTTTTTAATTAATTAATTTATTTATTCTTTGAATTTGCAGAAGATGTGCCGTGTCGGGACATGAGATTTTGCTCGTATCGCGCAGCCCTAAGCTGATAAACTGTAGGATTAGTGCTGATGTAGACCTTTCGCAGTGTGGAGATTTACTAAAATCTCAAATATGGACTGTTTACTTTTTTCTCCGTCTTAGTGGACATCTTGGTGTCCGATCTGGAAGAGAAGCTCGATTGAACGCAGATTAAAGTCAGTGTGTCGAAAAATGTACAAAATATGCTGCTATAGTGAAATAATCAACACCCTGTTGATACTGTTACCATCCTGAAATTGATTATTTTCCTTTAACACCACGTTCCAAAAAAGAATGAAATTTTTATTGCTGTTTAAGACTGACACGTTGTACTTTTTATCCATTTATAGTTACATTTAATGCTATGGAACATCCATAAAACAAGTCACTTCCTGTTCTCACTGACATTATAGCAGCTACAAACACTCATTCCCACTCCAGGATCTCTTTGTTTATAAAATAAATAGCTTGTCCTGTTGCATAGAAACCACAAACTCCTGAGGAAACAAAGTGCTGACCGTGACGCAGTGAGTTTCTTTTTTTTTCCACACAATTTTTTATTATCTCTATAATTATTATTGTCCATTTTTTATTTCTATTAATAAACCTACGATTTGCAGAGGTGCTGTTATAGAAAACGAATCAACACCGGAATTCTAACGCATCATGGTAAAATTGTTCTAATCAGTTGAACTGGAGGTCGAAAGCTTGTGTGTGCGAATGTAATGGCACCCACTGTCACATCGCCCTGATTAAGTCAGCTCTCTTTCAGGACACAGTACTATGAAGGGGAAAATCCTCCGAAGTGGGTCAGTTTTCTGTCTTAACATTTTGCCATGCATAACAACCCCCCCTGACACACACACACACACACACACACACACACACACACACCCACCCACCCACACACTCTATAGGCACGAGGGCACACTATCAGCATCCAGCAGTCAGTAATTATGTGTGACACCGGACACATTGGTGTTTAGGCAGTGACTCGTGGCTGTCGATACGGGTTTTCCTCAAGCAGCAGACGGAGATCAGGAACGTCAGAACAATCAACCGGCACGTCGCAGTCCTCACCCTGAGTGTGTGAGTGTGTCCTCTCCTCTCTCACAATGAACAGCTGTGTGTTATACACTCTCACTTGGGTTAGCCGGAGAAGCTGATATCACAGAGAGAGAGAGAGAGAGAGAGAGAGAGAGAGAGGAGAGAGAGAGAGAGGGAGAGAGAGAGAGAGAGCGAGAGAGAGAGAGAGAGAGAGAGAGAGGGAGAGAGAGGAGGAGAAACACCATCAGACCGAGAGAGACGGAGAGACGAGGCGATGGAGTGTGGGAGGGAGACGGATAAACAGTCTGCACCAAGATCACAATTCACAATTTGCTCCAGTTTCAGGCTGATAGTGCGGCTCTCAGTCGATTCTTTTACGCTGCGTTTGATTTTTAATTTCTGTCGACTGCATCATGATCTTTTTATCCACCATGAAGAGACATTAGACTGAGGATATTTCTCTTAAGCTGTCAAAAGGATTATCACTGCAGTTTTAATCATAATTATTCATAATGGCCAAGTATAAAAAAAATCATAACATACCGTGTTTTATTGTTTATTCATTTTTATGTTTTTTTAATTGTTTATTTAGCACAACTTAAAGGTTTTGGCTAAATAATAACAGAGTTAAAATGTCCTAGAAAAGAGGAATTAGAAGTAGTTGAAAATGCAAAAGCAAAACTAATATAAATCTATAAATTATAACTCGGGGCAGAAAAAAAAGTGAAATAAATCATAAAATAAAAATTGTATAAATATAAAAATGTATATTATATTATAAATATATATTTGTAAAAAAAAGCAGAATTAAAATAATGTTTGTGTGTGTATAATGTATTTATATATACATATGTGCAGATGTGTGTGTGTGTGTGTGTGTGTGTGTGTGTGTGTGGTTAATACTAGCACACAGTATGAGTCTTTTATCTATAAGTTGAAGCACTTTATCCTTCTGGATTTTAGAAAGAGTTGAATCTGCGCTTATTCGTATTTAACCTGAGTTGTGGATTTACCTACAGAATTTATATACAATACTTCAGCTATATTTATAGAACGTAACACCATGCAGGAGTGCCAAACCTTTTAACTGCGTACCATGTATCATGAAAAGATGTGCAATAATCCGTGCGTGATGTTTGTGCCGGATTACCACTGCACCAGGGTGCGTCGCTGAGCCCGACTCCATGAGCAGATCAGCTTAACAAACTCAGATGAGTGAAAATTGACAAAACGCTCGCTCTCTATCGATTGTTTTAGTGATGCTTAGATTCTTTCTCCTTCGGGAAACGCGTCCAGTTTCACTAAAGCTCTTCTTTCACCAGGGGCTGCAAAAAAAGCCCTCACACCAGCTTTCATTTCTGTCTGTTCCACTTCCGTTGGCCTGTACCACAAAAGCCTGAAGTCACTGTTAGCACCTGAAGCTGATTATTGTAGTACAAATCATATGTTTAATGTTGTGGAGCAGCCACAAACCAGGTTAGTTCCTGTTCTCACCTATCTAATAGAAGCTATAAACATAGAAGCATTTTTCTCTGTCTTGGAGTTAATAAGATAACAAAAATCACCGCTTGTCATGTTACCTGAAGTCTTTCGGGTATTTCAGAATCCTTGGTAAAATTTCAGAAGGCTTGCAGTTGATCTGTGACGGTTACAGAGCACTGACGCTGGAGACTCCTTCCAGGAGCCTTAAATAAACACATTTCTCTTGGCAGAAAATTTCACCATATCAGTGATTACACATTTTTAATCTGTCTATTACGTGGCGAGTCCGCCGTGTACGTGAATGAGCTGTTACTATAGAAACCCTAATGTGTTAGAACAAGCGCATTTTACAATATTTAAAAAATTAAATATTCAAGAGGTCAAAAATGGAAAGTTGAGAAAAAAACAAGTGATACTTTATAGAAGATAATTGGAATTCAATGTAGCCAAGTTCAACACAAAGTGCAGACTGTGTGTGACGACATGTTACAGTTAACGATTAATTGATGATCGATTATTCGTTAAGAATTTAGTCAATCAAAAATTAAATGAATAAACTGCACATTTTCCTAACAGTGAGTAAAATGTAAACTCTTTTTACTGTCTATGAGTCTGCGATGATGGCACGCAAATCTCACGTGGTCTGTGAAAGCACGATAATGAACCAGACGAAGAGGGGTTGAGGAAAGATGGCCGTAGCGCCATGACTGTCGTGACATGTTGCGTACACAGCACTTCGATAACCGTCACTAAAATATGAGGAAAACGAAATCCTTTCCTGAAAAATACTCTCTAATATTTTGGCATGGTTTCAGGAGCATGACAAGTTCTTCAAACAGTTTGCTTTATAGCTAGCACGGCTTTACGTTTGTAACCCTGATACAGTCTAGCAGCTCGTTTTGAGCAGTTTTAGACGTACCTTTGTTCAGCTGTGTGTTTGAGCTCATAACATTAACCAGGGTTGCCAGGTTTCAGCACAACTACAACTTAGAAAACACATAAAAGACCTGAAATTAGCCCAAAACATTTAGCGATTGGAAAAGGAAGATGTTTCTTCATCCATAATCCACTCCTGATCTTTACAATACACTGTATCTTTCTGTAGAAATGGCTCTGTACCACACCAGTCTACACCGTCTGCACTTATCTGCCTTTGTTTGGGGCATTTTTTAGAGTTAATTCTGATCATTTACTATAAAACAGATCTTCATAGCTGTGAAGTATTTTTAAATTAGTTGGTTTTAGTTAAATTAAAAACCGTAATCCTGGCAACCCTGTGATGAACTCTCCTGTCCATTGCTCCTCCCCCTGAGCATGAGGTAGCATGAGTCCTACCCCAATGGGCCTCTATTAGTGCAACAGAATGTCAACTTGTCAAATTGTGCCATTTTTAAAATCACTGGTCACTCAGAAAAGGTGATTAAATATAAATTTCAATGGAATTTAAAACGTACGAAGTTGAAGATGAATATTTGTTGAACAGCTGATATAAATGATGTGGCTCTGCATCGATGCCTCTACCGACGAGCCGCCCCGACACGGAGACTCCACAGAGTCCTCTCTCACTTTAACCTTTGAAAATCTCATTTACATTTAAAATAAATTAAAAAAAAAGTCTGAATATCCTTCTCTGACATTACAAACGTGGAGCGCAGGTGGAGAAGCCACGAATGCAGAAAGAGAGAAAGAAAGAGAGAAAGCAAAAAATAGAGAGGCAGTCAATGTAGCCAGAACTCAGAGAGTGTAACTCAGAGAGTGTTTGTAAGTAGTCTGGATAAATACAATATCGTACTATCTTAAGGGAAACAAAGGAATTCAGCTTCTCACATTGTTAACCTTCCTGAAGGAAACAGGGGTAATAACACTATAGTGTGCAAGCTTACACACACAACACAAAAATGACTGGGCCCTTTGGCACTCAGCTACAGAGCTATTTCTATTTCCTCAATGTTTGCACATCATTACATTCGTATTGGTAGATGAGCCACCCTAAGCATTAAACTCTAGATTCACACTTGTCAGGAAATTGAATATAAAAGCAGCCCAGTTGCCAAGCAGCATTAAAAAATGGCATTTCCCTGAATAGTTCTTTTACCCGGCTCCTTCCCTGTTACACATTTTTTATCAGAATAAATATTTTTAAAAAACCAACCCGGTTCCAAAGTAGCCTAATTTTGCAGGAAGACCAACCATCTGGATATGAAGCTCAGAGCAAAATGCATGGCACTAATTTACACCTGCTTTTGGGAGGCAGTCAGAATACACATGCAAATCTGGCAAAACCTGCTAATTGGCCAAGGTTTAATACATCAAACAGAATGTGCGGTCAGACATATTTCCCACTTTTCCGCCTTTTTTGCCTCATTTTCCAATTTGCGTTTTTGCTTCCTGCATCATGAATAAATTGGTTGTTTGGGCTCGAATGGAACGTGCAGCAAATCTCCAACGAGAACCATTAAAATAAGATTTATTTTGTCTTCAAATGGAGAAAGAGAGCTTGTGCAAATGTAATACATGTTACATGTAAGAATATGTTACATGTATACATTTACTGTTGATCCTCATGGAAATGAACTTCCAGGCTGCAATAAACCACTCTTGCTAACTTGCATAAATGTAGTCCTTCGATGACAAAAAGACATCCTGATCTCTCTATATCCTTAAATCTTCTTTGGTGTGTATCTTTGGTTAGATTATCAGTCTTGGTATCTTTGGCATCTTTGGTGGATCCTCTGGAGACTTCTGAGGTCAAACTGTCTGCAGGTTTGGCAAACCGTTCAATCCCCAGGAGCAAGAGGGGCATGGTAGGTGGTCGTCTGGCATCCTGATAACATGACTGACCCATTTGATCTGACGTGAGACTAACGTGAACTCGATGCTGGTGGTTCCTGCATTCTGTAGGATAGTCACATGTGGGATCAGGTCATGCTGAGTGATGCCGAAAATGATCCCTAGGTAGTGAATGTAGAAAGCCTCATGTCTTCTTACCTGGGCTCTATAAAGAGTCCCTGTCTCACGGCCACAGAGGAGAACAGACCAGCAAATAGCCTGCTACACCTTCACCATTGTCTTGAGAGTGAGGTCTCGATTTAGAAAGACACGCTCATTTAGACTACCAGCGCATATCCAGGCCAGTCCAGTCCAGTTTTGGATTTCATGCTGTTGATTGCAGGAGGTAGAGCAGATGCTTCCAAGGTATTTGTGCAGGCTCTCATTGCTAACAGTGAATGGTGGAATTTCAAAGGAAGAAGAAATAAGGGAATCTGCACACAGGAGAAGATTTTAGTGTAGGAGTGGCTGTGCAGGCCTTCAGCTGCAGGGGAGACCCAAGACAACCAGTGGCTGTGAACCATCAATTGGGGTCTGTCTTCATGGAGATACACTACGGGCAATGTGGGGCTTATTTGATTAGATGGCCCCAACTCGCCTGGTAACTGTTTTAGAGTGTATGGAATGTTTGTGACGGAGTGTTGACCGAGTGTTGACCGAGTGTTGCCAGCACTCCCACTCCTTTCTGATAAGACTTACTGCTGTTTGGTCCATGACTGCTTATTCAGCTACATCTTATGAAACAGCTTTAATCGCAGCTAGCCACGCTATTATATGGCTGATCTCCAGTCTGTCTCCCTGGGGATATGCTTGGTGGAAGAAGGCCCCCCACATGAGAATAAACTACACCATGGGTACACAATTACTTTAATTTACTCCTCATTGCATTTTCTATTTTTAGGTAGACATGCATTAATTTGCATATTTGCTAAGGCAAACATAAAACGAATAGTCGCTCCTCTTCTGTACACTATGGCAATAAATCCATCCATCCATTATCTATACCGCTTTATCCATCTGGGTTGTGGGGAAGCTGGAGCCAATCCCAGCATCTTGGGGCGAGAGGTGGGGTACATTCTGGGCAGGTCGCCAGTCCACCACAGGGCCAACACAGACAAACAGCGGAAGCTGGAGTCAATCCCAGCATCTTGGGGCGACAGGCGGGGTACACCCTGGGCAGGTTGCCAGTCCACCACAGGGCCAACACAGACAAACAGCCACACACGCTCGCATTC
>JAQMYM010000036.1:1006284-1018906 GCA_030014255.1 Parauchenoglanis ngamensis
CCCTGGGTGACCCGGGGATCGAACCCAGGACCTTCTTGCTGTGAGGCGACAGTGCTAACCACCACACCACTGTGCCGTGGGAATAAAACTATTATTTCATTATTATAAAGTAATTAATTTTAGTCTAACTGGTTGATCTGGTTTTAATCTAGATGTTGCAGCTTATATCAGCAGATGCATGTTGTTCTATAAGGTTAATCAGTTATACTGTTTTTCAAGGTTAGTGCAGAAATGTGTGTTTTTTTGAACAATGGCTCTAATTTGATTCACCTTCAGCTATATGCTGATATGCAATCAAGCCATTTTGAGCTCGACATCTCATCATAATTCTCAGGATTCAGTGCTCCAGGTTCAAAACTGAATGCAGCGTGATGATAGGCTTGCTACACCTGATTATCAGTCTCATCATTTTGAAGATGGTTTCATGAATAAACGTCTAATTTGCGTCAATGTGCTGTGTTCTGTATGCAGACGTATGTTTTTTTCCTAATGTCTTTTGTCCACTGTGGCTTACAGAATGTGCCATGAACAAATAATAATAATAATAATAATAATAATAATAATAATAATTAAAGCATAAATAATAAAGGCAGCAAAGTTCTCAAGACCAAGGTTAAGTTACAGCAGATCAAAAAAGTTAACTTATTATGGTATTAGAAATCTGGTGATGGTAAAGACTGGATGTTGACTTTGGAGGTTGATATGATTGGCTGGAAATTAGGCGTAGTGTAGCGTTACAGTGCTGAGTAAATAGAAGTTTTTGTAATTACAGAAGATGAAATGGAAGATAAATCACCTAGATTTTTGGGGTGGAACATGAACAGCCTGTTCTACTGAGTACACGACAGTGGGAGGGGCTGCGAGCAGTACGAGGAGGTGAACGAAGTAACTCTGAGAAATTAACAAGGGCTTTGTAAATTTTTAGAAGTTTTTACCTAATATGGGAAGAGATTGCAGCCAGTGGAGCAGATAGAGAATGAGGATAATAAGAGCAGATCACTTAGGGAGGCTCAATAAAAAGAGAATTACAGTAGATAATAAAGGAGAAAATGAAGGCATAAACCACTGTTTCAGCATTGTTAGTGTGAAGTAAATGACAAACATGCAATATTATAAAGATGAAATAAATCATCTGGTGGAATGCAGTCTGCATGCAGACACGGCACAAGTATTTTAGCGGCTTGAACCTAGTCTATAAATGCATGAGAGAAAATCTGAGAAAATCTGAATCAATGCATTTACATAAGTAAATTGTCCTGAAGGCTGCTCATGTGAATCACACCAACACTGAAGATACGATAAAGAGAGATTAGACTAAAAGCATTCTATTAATATGTGTTTAAGATGTAAGAGCAAATCAAATATTATAACAAAAATTCAGACAGCTGTTATGGTGGTGAGTGCAGAGTAACACAACTTTATTAGAAAAGCTTAACAACAAATCTAAATCGACAGGTAAAACCATGCACAGTGAACAGGCTAGGGTCAGGCGACCAGCAAACAACCTGGAACAAGGCAAAAACTAAAAAAAACAAGAAACAGGGTCCTAAAACCTAAATCTGTGACAGAGTGCAAGCTTGGGGACGACAGGTTATGAACGACGCCAAACGTAAACAAAAAACATGGCTAACTGTGACAAACTGGTGTTTTTCAGGTTTCAGTCTGCAAAAGTCATTGAATGTTGTACATCTCCAAATTTTTCCTGTTCTTTTATTTGAACACTTTCTAAATGACTTTTATGAAGAGAACCGTAACCAGGTACCTAATATTTTGATAATGTACATGCAGAACAGGTTTACTATATGATGGTATGTACTATTTTAATTAAATACAGACAAATATACTTTGGTTTACCATTTACTCTGTAAATGTTGCTGTCGTTGTTGTGTGACGTCAGACAACTGCTTCTCGGTGAAGTCGCGGTAGATAGATTTGCCCAGAATTTACAAGTAGGAACTTATTGTTGCTATGTTAGAAAAAAAAATCTAGTACGTCCACATTCCTTAGTTGTGAACTGCAAGTCTCTACTTTAGCTGGCTTTCAGACACAGTTTGTCCTCATGGAAACTGAGCTGTTTCAATATAGTCAAGGTGCTCTAGAACATTCTGTGGACTCTGTATCCCTTTAGGATGTGTAAAAATGAAATGGTTGCCCCTTAGAGGGAAGTCATGTAGACTATGTTCAGTTTTCGTCCTCCTGGAAAATATTTATGACTTGTGCAGACAGCCTAAAGAAAGCTATGTAACCTGAAGCTCAGTTTTCATGAGGGACAAACTGCAGACATGCGTTTCTCCTTTGCTAATTCTGACGGTGTTGATATCGCGAGTCCCGCCCCTTCTTGATTTTGTTTGGTCAGTTGAGAGCGACGTGACGAGCTCAGCGACGTTCCAAAAGTTGAACTGTTTTCAACTGAAAGTGCTTTGACCACAGCAGGTAAAGAAAGCTGTACGCTGAGGGTGTTTTTGCAACCAGGACGATTAGGCGACGGCATGCAGTGCTTGTATGGAGGAGATTTTTTTCTTTCAGAACAAAGCAAGAAAACCCCCATTTTGTAAAATACATGGACTAGGATAAAGTCTGTGATAGAGGTTCTGTTTTTTACCAGCACAATTTGAAGCTTAATCGGAATAGCGCCTCTGAATATTTCTTTTCTGTAGCCGAGGTTTCTGGGATGTGAGCTTGAAGGCTCATCATGGCCAGTTGGATCATTTCACCAAAGCAATAAAACAGAGTGTCATCTACATATAAAATATTCATTTCAGTCACAAATTTGAACAGAAATGTAAAACAGGATAGGACTTAAATTGGATCCCTGTGGTTCATCCTGGTTTATAGGTTAAAGTTTTCCAAAGAAGCCATTGTAATGCATTTTCCAGGATGTATCCGAGTCCAGAAAGCCTACGCACCTTTGTCAGATGTCGTCAAAGAACGATGATGATTGCAACACTTGATGATTCAAACAAAAGAGTAAGAAAAAGCTGGCAGTAAAACCATTACGCTGTCAGTCTGTCCACTCTCCATTCCCTCCCCATCCTTTGTGTTTTTATTGTCTGTGTTCCAGACTTCCAGCTTAGCACAAAGGCTGTAAATCTGGGCTCTGCTCTTCTGTCAGCCCTGTTTGGACTGTAGTGCTGAGGTGAGATGAGCCTGTTGACTCTGAAGCTGACCTCTCGAGCCAAAGAAGCTCCCTGCCGTAGAGTCAAACGGATATCTGGAGGCTGGGTGACAGATTAATTACTGGCCTGGCAGATATCCTGAGCAGTTAACATGCAGGGTGGACGCAGAATACGCTTTATGAGAAGCTCCAAACAATGCACACTCCAGTCTGAGTAACAATGGAAGAAGAACACAGTTAAACAGAACAGCTTTGTTTATAATCGCATATAGGCAGTATAAATTCATTAATATTACAAGGAAAGGACTTCATGTAAATACTTCCTGTGAATGTGGTGTCAGTACATCTTTCCATTGCTAGCTTATAGATGAGAGTTAGTAGCAATTACACTAAATCACGTCACATTATGCAGTGTAAGTCCGCTCTTCTCAACTCACAACCAAACACTTCTTTTTTGATGATTTTTGTCTTGCACGGACTAAATGCAGCTTTATCGTGCATGCCGTGTAAGCACCTTCATTTGGCTATCCCTCTCAAACAACTGTTATTTCCAGTCAATGACACTCATTAGTAGTCTTTGCACTCTTTACTAGTGCTGAAGATCTTTTTTTTTTTTTTTTTTTTGTAATCTGGAATGTTAATCTGTGAGTAGGTTTTGTGTGTGTGGGTGTCGTAAGAAAACGTAGCTCATGTTGCAGATCTTTACCTGTTTAGAATAACTGGTTGTGATGGAGACAAGCTGGCATTTTGAGGATTCTTCAGACATTCAGTGAAGATGCAGAACATACACACAATAAAAAAGAGAGAAGATTTTTTATAAAACCTTTATTTCTTGTGCAGTTATAGCTCGATTATTTTAATATTGGGAGCATTATACCTTGACAGTATCTGAATCTCAGGTGAATATGACATGCTGAGCAACTTTACTGCTCTCAGTTTGTTCAATAATCATGCTTATTGTGATGGAGACAATAAAACCATAAGCAGCATGATGGAAAAAAGCTTGCTGTCTGAGGCTGGGATCACATGTAACATTTATAGAAACAGAGATTTTATATGGAATCTGTGATTTGAGTGAATTGACTGAACTTGGTGAAACCTGTCATGCCACCTTCTGCCTTCTGCCTTCTGTTTTCTGTCTCCTTTCTCATCGCTGATGTTTTTGGCACGGATTTCTTCCCTGCATCCCGAGCGTTTCAGAAACCCTCGGCTTTTCGTTCCCTAATGAGCCTATATACAGCCACACATCCACAGCAGTGACAGAGGAGAATCTGGATCCAGCCTCATTAATCCAGAGTCATTTCCCTTTCAGTAAGTGAGAGAAAGCAGCAGCAGTGCAAGGCATCCTGATGATCCCCTGTGTAGACATCTGCACCACTCACAGTTTATTTAGCAGCGAAAGCTCATAATCCAGCAGGTGTGAAGGAACTCTGATGGATTTGATGAGGAAAATGAGGTAAACACGCTCAAATACACTCGACACCCAGCGGCGGCTGAATGAATGGGAGATGGAAGAATAGCTCTCACTGTCTGACATCCTAGGATCACGGATTATATCCGACTCAATCCTGACCTTGGGTTACTGTCTGTGTGAAGCTCTGCATGATCCTCTGGGTCCTCCAGGTTCTCCTAAAACATGCCAGCAGGTGGACTGGCAAAGCTACATTACTCTTAGGTGAGCATGGTGCTGTGGCCCATCCAGGGTTAATCCCACTTCACATTCCATCCAGTATTCCCAGGATAAAGATGAACATTAAATTATGCGAATGGCTAGAATTTGCAGTACGTCCAGCATGAGCTTGGGTTTATTATAAAACTAATAGCTCCTTTTCTCTGCCATGTATTGTAATTCCTGAAATTGTGCACGGGTTATGATCATACACAGCCGTTTATTTTCACTCTGCAGGAGTAATGAAGTCTGTTGCTGTTACAGAGAAACTGTTGATTTGATCCACACTGGTGAGGCGAAAATCCGCCCGTGGCTGCAGTGTGCTTTATTACTGAGCATCGCTGTAAGGGCGTGTTAGTCTAATTGACTGGGCTGAAATTCCTGTTCCCTCCAACCTTCTGCTTCAAGCCAGGATTCCTAATGGTGGTGCAATTAAAGGGAACGCTGTAGGGTTCTATGTGGAATGTGGAAGCTTGCAACCGAGTGTGGCGCTATGAGAAAAGGCATCCAGGTATACACTTTTTAAACAAACAAACAAACAAACATTTTCCCAGCATTAGCACTGGGAATTAGTCACATTAGTCGACCATAATCGTTGCGATACAGTCACATGACCTTTCACCACGTGCAGGTTTATTCCATTTCTACCACCAACACCTTCTGGGTGCTTAACTTTTTTTTGTCACTGAGTGTATCTAGTAAACTGTGTGAATGCTTAAGTTTAAGAAAAAATCTGAAAGTTCCTCCTCTTCGAAGGCAGTGTTTCATATAACACCTTAAACAGACCATGTCCATCGGGATGCTGAAAATAAGGTGGATAGAAGCATCCGGAGATTAAGAGCCGGGCGTAGGCGAGCGCCAGGAGGAGAAAGAGAGAATAATTGAGAAATTGAGAGGTGAAAAGAAAAAACGAATACATTTGACAGCAATAAAGGAGAAAAAAAGAGGGAATGATTACGCATTGGCCGCATTGGCCTTTATCACATCTCCTCCACCTTCACTAACGCCTCTTATATGTCTCACTAGGGTTCGTTGATACACATTATGACATAAATGTCTCGTTATCTCATCACAGATCAGCTCCTCACCCTCCCTCAGGGCGGTTTAATACCCTCCGCCCTACAGCCCCACTCAGGAGGACACGTCTCCCACACCGAGGCTTCAGTGGAGCAGACAGGAAACAGCCGAGCGTGGCGTGATTAAGATCTGTGAAGTCCTCCTCTCGTTCCACTTCTCCGGTGCAGAGGCAGACAGATGGCAGGCAATATGCTCACTCAGAAGATGTTTCATTTCAGATCACTCCTCAGCTCAGCATTGGCAGTTTTGTGTTTATCTGTCATCGCTATATCTGCTTTGTACCATCACTCCACATGCTGGCTTGATTGTTGATGATGCAGAATTTCACGTATCACATTTATGAATCAAATCATAACAGAAAACCTTCTGGAAGTTCTGTTTTTAGTATTCTGTAGCACGGGTTAAGCGCTCTGATGGCTTCAAATCTAATCATTAGAACAGGCAGGATATGAGAGTAGAAATGAGGGCCAGAGTAGAGTTTTGAGTTTCCACCTAAACCTGTGTTCACACTAGCAATCAACAAAGCATATAAAAAAATAATAATAATAATAATAAATCTGGTATGTTAGTTATTATTAAAGTAAATACTGAGATGCATATAGGTTTGCTGAAGAGAAGCAGCCACAGCATGATGCTCACACCACCATGCTTCACCACGAGGATGGCAGTCTTGAGGTGAAAAGTTGGCTTGCTCATTTTTTGCTCAAAAAGTTCTACCTTTGGTCTCATCAGACTTTAGAATATGAGAAAGGGTTTCCATCCTGCCACCTACCCCATAGTCTAGACGTGTGAAGAATACGACTGATTGTTGACGCGTGCAGGCTTTGACCAGTACGCGCCAGATGTTCCAGTTGCTCCTTTAATGTTGCTGTAGGTCTCATGGCATCCTCCATTATAACTTTTCTTCTTATGCTTTCTTCAGTTTTGGAGAGTTCTTAGTAACATCACTGTGGTGCTCTGTTTTCTTCAGTTCCACGGAACATCTAATGCTTTGGATGTTCTATAGTACCCTTCTCCTGATCGATACCTTAAGACATGGAGATGTTTATTTAATATTTATGGAAGGAATCACCAGAGAGAAAACGTTCCCGATAGAAAATATAATAAAAAAATGAGTAACATTCTCACAAAATACACAAAATAAACAGAATGTTATGTTGACACTATGCTACTTAGTGCAACTGTTACATGTATACTAATTCATAAACTCAAACATCGTGCAGTTTACGCACAGTCCTGGCCACGATACGACTTTTCCTCCTGCCTCCGGCTTCTTATGACCGGGAATTTCTTCGGTGGATGATGAATAATGCAAAGCATAGCTAATGCTAGACAGAAACTGTACCAGAGTACAAAGAGCGTGTATAGAGATGTGTTTCCTCCACACACTTCACTGCAGGTTGAAACACCTTCAGCTCAGAGTAAAGCTCAGAGAGCAGACGTCCTCAAGGTTGCACTGGGAGATATTTACTTTCCAGGAGCGTTAGAAAGACAGATCACCAAGAGAAAAGTGATAAAATGGTTTTCTTTTTGTAGTCTTGCTCGTTGCGTTCTTTTTCAATAGAGTATTTTCTACTTTTGGAAATTTAGCAATAAATAACATGAGATGTATTCATGATTAAGAGAAGCATCAGTGATATTTAGTTCAAGCTTTGGATGAATTTTCTAAACTAATTTCTAAATTCACTTTCTTAACAGCAGCTTTAGACGTTCTAATATCTCCCTCTAATATGTTACTGTTTCTATAGTAACACAGGGACTTGTACAGGGGACGTGCTGCATTTAAAAAAAAAAAAAAAAAAAAAAATCATTGCAAGTTGTTTTTAGCAAGGAGATGATTATTTAACATGTACGGAAAGAGTCTCCAGTGTCAAAAGTTTTGTGGCATCTTTAACACATTGTCAACTTTTATAATAACTCGTTCCAGTGCGATATTCTTTGGGAACTTGTTACACACTTCCTTAACCATGCAGCCCTTCTTCCCTTTTTCAGTTTTTTTGTGCAGATGTCTTATGCAACATCGTGCATGAAGCTTACTTGAATGAATGAAACTAAGTAATGGCCAGAAAACCTGTATATACGAAAAAGTGAGTATAATTAGTTTCAGTGGCCGTGCAACTTACACAGCCCTACATTTCGAACATCGTAATCTGATCAAATAGGCGTATTTGTGGTGGTTGAATTCTGCACATCAGTGGATTACTAAACCCTCCTGGACCTCCTGGTTTTTTTTTAAAGCACAATCGTCCACACACTGAGGTTAATGAGGAGGAACATGGAAAGTTGGACGTGTTTACACTTTTCTACTGAAACCGTGTCCCACTGGAGAGTCCGCTCTTCAATGAGCTGAAATTAACAACTAACCCCAGCTGCCCTCTGCTGCCCCCAGCTGCCCTGACCTGCCTGTCATTCCTCGAAACACATCCCACATCTGTTATCCCTCCTCGACACGTTAACCATCTATTCTTAAAGCTGGCGACTGCCTCCATCTCTCAGAAATCCAGTCTTTAGCCAGATAAGCTCCGGCAGGTGAGGGATATTTTCACAAGCTGCTCATTGGGCTGAAATCGGAATCTCAGCGCTTCAATCTGTTCTTGGATGAAGTCACAGTTTGGGGAAATGCTGGAGTAATCCTCCAATTTGTCTGTGGAATCTCTCTCTATCTCTGCCTCGTTTTACACTTGGCCTAAAAGCTGAGCCGTATGAAGACATGCCATTTTCTCTACTGACAAAAAAATCAGCAGCGGCAGCGTGCGAGAGCAAAGACGTCCGACAGAGAATCTATTAAAATATGATATGCGAGAGGAAATGGAAAATGCGTCCTGTGTCTTTCATTATTTGCCTCTAAGAGGGACTTTGATGAGGCCGGAGAGATGAAAGAGGCAGCGCTATCAGAGTGGTCATACCTGAGTTACTGCCGGGTGCCATCACTTAAAAAAAACCTCACGCTGTGGCCGTGTAATCACACATCTACACAGGGATAGTGAAGTGAGAGGAAGCGTTAAGGATCCTTTAATTGCCTCTCTTGAGGAACAGCAGAGAGTTGAGTTCCAGAGGTACCTTTAGAAGCGAAGAACCTTGTAGATGATGTGTGTCAGTGTCATGAGTTCCCTCTCTGAGCGCAGCGGGATTCCCAGCTCTGCCATGTCCATGCAATTCCTTAATCTTTGTCCATTATGTTGCTTAGCAACCAAGGTATACTGCGAACACTCCGCATTGTCTAATGGAATAGATGTTTATTGCATATTTTATTAATAATAAATGTCATTTTATTGAACACCGGTTGGATTTTATATTATATTGTTTCTGTTGCTGTTTTATTAAAGAGATAATCCAGTAATGACCGCATATATGTTTTTATTTGATTAGTTAGCTGTAGGAGTGTGTTATGAAACATGTGGCACTGCGTCACTTCATTTACACCAGTGGTTCTCAGTGTGGCGTCTGAGAAGCACATCCAGGGGTTCCATGCCTGTTTTTTGTTTTTTTGTTTTTTTGTTACAGTGGTAGAAATCACAAACAAAATTAGTAAAGCTATTGTATTTTGGAGTCCAAGCACCACAGTCAACTCAGGCCTACTGCATTCAAAAAAGGAAATCATGTTTATGAGCTAAGTCTGTACTGAAGGGGTGTGTGTGGAATTTATTTCCCAATTAAAAGCGGTCCTGTCCACTAAAGGTTTCAGAATCAGTGCATATTACTACAGAGAGCAGACACATAACTTGTGTTTTCATGCGAGTAATTTTTCGATTTGTAATCATTCGTTTCAATAGTGTAAGCGTGATGTAGCTGGTAGAATCATGCTCATTAACTGCCTTGTTGTCTTATGAGTCCTTCATTATCCACTGGTCTAGCTGTATTACACGTTTATATTTATCCATTGTTCCTGTCCCAGGTCTGGCCACAAAATAATACTCTCATAAGCAGTAATGATACTCTCATAAGCACCAATGATACTCTCATAAGCACCAATGATACTCTCATAAGCACTAATGATACTCTCATAAGCACCAACGATACTCTCATAAGCACCAATGATACTCTCATAAGCACTAATGATACTCTCATTAGCACTAATGATACTCTCATAAGCACCAATGATACTCTCATAAGCACCAATGATACTCTCATAAGCAGTAATGATACTCTCATAAGCACTAATGATACTCTAATAAGCGCCAATGTTACTCTCATAAGCAGTAATGATACTCTCATAAGCAGTAATGATACTATTATAATCAGTAATTATACACTAATGATACTGTCATAGGTATTAATGATATTTTAATGAACGCAAGGATGCAAAAATAACAAAAAATAATTAAAAAAAACTAATTATTGATTTAATCAACAAACCAATCCATTATTATTTATCCAAAATAATTGTTAGAGGCAGCCATATATTTAGGTTTAGCAGTTTAGTAACAGCACGTTTACTTTCTTAAAGCCGTATAAATAATGATCTGTCACTTTTCTTCCACTATTGTTTTCACTATCTGTTTTCATATACCACACTACTTTCTCATACCACAAAACAAAAAAAAGACAAAACAGAAAAATATGACTTAGAACTGAGTAAGTGAATTAGCACTTCATCATCTCATCTAATCAGTTCATGTACATTATTACCTGATAATTGTTTAGGAGCATTCTTCTTTTGGACATCTTTTTGTCTACTGTGAGTAAAAGCACAGCTGGGACACTCCGAGATAATCCTATTACTTCCACAGATCCCATTTCCCCAGAACGCAGTATCCTGCTCGCTAAAAGTGCATATTTTTCTAAATGGTTGCATCATTTGAAAGGTTGGAGGTCTGCCTTTAGGAAGTAATGGCTGTTTACGAGCACGTTTTTATCACTTGTGTGCCTTTGTTTGTTCTGCTGTTGGCAAATTAATTAGTGTGTGTGATAACTGTCTGTAAAAGCTTTGCACGTTAATGCTCTCTCAGGCAGACACAAACTAAAAAAAACATGGCATTGTGATGAGCAGGGTTGATTGGTGCTAATTTATATCTCTGTGATGATGACAACAGCTCCAAATATTAAAAAGAGAATAAAGAAGGCAAGAAAAGTGGGCGGGTCACCTGATGAACACGAATTGCCTGCTGTGATTACGTGTGAGAGAGCGCTAATGTCTTAATGGATTTGGAGCCGTTATGGGGTTTAATCTCATCTCATTGTCTAAACATGCCGGGGACACATTGTTCCACTGCCTGGCAACCGCTTCAGAATCAAACACGACACGATTAGAAGGCTGTGAAATTATAAGACAATGTTTACTGCAATGTGTCAGTGTCAGTTTGCTCGCTCACCCGAATAAAACCTGCATTCACAAACATGCACAATTTTCCACACATTGTCTGGCCTTTGAAACTCCCAGAATTCTGGACTCTGATTGGTCAGAAGGTGGTGATTAATTTAATCTAGGAAACGTCCTGCAGGTTTATATTAATGCGGTCTTGATTTAATAAATACATTATCAGCTCATTCACAGACGTGTAGCAGTTGACATGGTGTAACTTTTATGGAAGGAGGCTGCAGTTCCAGCGCTTTGTAACAGACAGAGATAAAGCTGTAACTTCAGGGGTTTCTTTGCACTGTTTTCTGTTGAATACCAGGTTTAGCAGTAATAATGTGTGATGATATAAATACAGGAGATCTTGTAGCACCTGTAACAGTGATGGTTCGTACAGTGACTTCGTACTTCCCAGTCATCAAGATCTCAAAACACAGACTCGACCAGCAGCGGAGCTGAAAACCTCAGGGTGTTGCTGGAATATGAAAGAGGCGTAAGTGGGAGGAAAAAGCCGAGGAGTTGAGTGGGTTTTTGACGCCAGTGAAAGACTCTGAAACTTTCCATTAGCATACTGTTCTCTGTACAAGAACCTGGAGTGCTGGCAGTCATGGTGTGTGTGTGTATATATATATATATATATATATATATATATATGTGTGTGTGTGTGTGTGCGCATGTGTGTGTATGACTGAGCTCCTGAGAGCTGTGTGTAGGCAGGAAGCAGACATTCAGACATCTCTGACTGAAAGAGTCCAATACTGATCAAAATAAGCCTTTTCTCTTTTCTGAAAAAAAAAAGTGATTTCAGTGTGGCCTTGTGTCTAGACCTGAGCTCATCTTTTACATTTAGAAAAGCTAGGATTCACAACATTACTGTGCAGCTTTTCTGGCATTTCAGGTTTCTGTTTACAAAAATTAATTTTAAAAAATCTGCTTAGCTCTGCCCTTTAACCCTTTTTAACCTTTCCAGACCTAGCATACATTCTCATCAGTTATGCTAATATTCACGCAGGGAATGCTCCTCATATTCGAACTTAAGCTACAGCACATAAGCTACACAGCTACATAAGTTGATTTAGTTCACACCTCCGAGGTTACCAGATTTTTCTTGAGTGGAATCATTCGAGGCGGGGATTTTTACTATTGTTTTTAAACACGAACACTTTATAAAAATCAGTGATGCAGACTGAATGAAGGTGAAATACTGCCTTTTTCTTTGCTGTCAAACGTAATATGATTCAATTCAATTTTATTTGTATAGCACTTTTAACAACAGACATTGTCACAAAGCAGCTTCACAAAAGTACATAAATTCTGAATATATATATAAATATAATATAAATATAAATTTATATTTTGAATATAAAGATATTATGACTCTATACACACGGCATGGTGGTGCGGTGGTTAGCACTGTCGCCTCACAGCAAGAAGGTCCTGGGTTCGATCCCCGGGTCACCCAGGG
>JAQMYM010000036.1:1024583-1034583 GCA_030014255.1 Parauchenoglanis ngamensis
CCCCAACATGCTGGGATTGGCTCCAGCTTCCCCGCGACCCAGACGGATAAAGCGCTATAGATAATGGATGGATGGATCTTTTGTTGTTGCAGGATATTTAGTTTTTGTACATTTTTCCTAAATCAAAAATTGAACTACTAATTGAAACTAATTGAAAAACTAAATCAAAAATTTTTCCTAAATCAAAAATTGATTGATTGATTGATTGATTGAGATTTTTCTTCTTTTTTTTATTTTAAAATAAATTTAAAATAAATTTTAAATTTAAAAATAAGTCATTAAATTTATTTTACCTGTACACACAGACAATGGCATTCCCCATCACATCATTAATAATTAATATTATTATTACAATCAGTCAAATCCATCTAAACCCAGCTGATATCTTACCTTTAATTAATTTATTATTAAGTCAGTGTGCTTCATAGAGTGTCATTACTGCAGAAATAAACCTTCTACAGTACGATAATAAGCTAGACTCTAAAAGGAAAAAAAAGAATTTTGCAATGCAGACCATTAAAAAGTATTAAACTCTCAGTAGTTGGAAATTATTGTGTATTTTATTATGTATATTGTTAGATAACTCATCATGTTTCTAATACGAAATTCTGTGTTTATTGTTCGCTTCTTAAACGGCCCTGGATACTCCGTTGTGTCAGTTTTTGGCTGTTTCTTGGAATCAGATGTTTCTGGGTTTTTTTTTTACAAGCTTCACAATGATGCCAAAAACCAAGAACCAAAAAGCTCAAGGCACATTTTAAGTGCTGCACATTTATTACATAGAGGCTGAGCTTCCAGTAAACCTTGTTTTCAGTTTGTTTTCTTCTACTACCTGATTAAACTTATCAGTCTTTGGAGTGAAATGAAAAGAGCTTCTTCCTGTTGTGAGAGAGAGCGAGCCCTACGGGGCAGCTGGAAAGCTGAAGGCCAGGTCTCCAGCCACTTGCATTATTTAGAGTCGGCATTCCTCAGAGACATGACATGAAAAGCCTCGGGCCTGTTTCTTCCTAACATCACATTTCATAAGTGCATCATCAGACCTGCTGCAAGCGCAGTGCAATAAGCAAAGAGGACTGCAGAGAGAAACGGAGCGAAAGCCGAGCGGTTATATGATCACGACTCAGGATTCATTGAGGAGTCGTTCAGGATTCACGCTGCACTGTTTTTCTGCACTGCTGTCGGAGCTGCTGTTCTAGAAAATTAATCAACACCTTCTGACTAACCAGAATCCAGAATTCAACACCGCTGTAGTATAAAGTGTTGTATGTAATTAAACAACCGTCTTTCCTTCCCAACACTGACTGTGTGTCTCTGTGTGTATTTCAGGAGTATCAGATCGACATCATCTTTGCTCAGACGTGGACAGACAGTCGGCTCAGATACAACAGCACCATGAAAATATTAACCTTAAACAGTAATATGGTGGGACTGATTTGGCTCCCGGACACAATCTTCAGAAACTCCAAGAACGCAGAATCGCATTGGATTACGACACCCAATCAGCTACTCAGGATATGGAATGATGGGAAAATACTTTATACTCTAAGGTATGTGAGTCTTTATCCTGCTGCACAGATGTCAGTGATGTCAGTGTTGTGACAGATGTCAGTAAGGCCATCGATGTCAGTGCTGTCAGTCATGTCAGCTTTGTTTCAAATGTCAATGTTGTCAGTCATGTCAGTGCTGTGACAGATGTCAGTGTTGTCAGTGTTGACAGATGTCAGTGTAGTCAGTGATGTCAGCTTTGTTTCAGATGTCAGTGTTGTCAGTCATGTCAATGTAGTGACACATTTTACTGTAGTGACGGATGTCAGTGATGTTAGTGTTGTCAGTGTTGTGACAGATGCCAGCGTTGTCAGTGACGCCAGTCTTGTGACAGATGTCAGTCTCGTCGGAGATGTTCATTTTGTGACAGATGTAAGTGTTTTCAATAATATCGGTCTAGTGAAAGTTTTATCGTTGAAGTCAGTGTTGTCAGTAAGGTCAGTTCTGCCAGTGGTGACAGTGATGTCAGTGATATTATGGTAGGTGATATAAGTTTAGTAATAGATGTCAGTGTTTTCAATGATATCAGTCTTGTCAAAGATGTCAGTGTTGTGGAACTGTAGTGTTAGTGATGGCACTTCTGTGACAGATATCAGTGTTGTCAGTGCTGTCAGGGCTGTGACAGATGTCTGTGTTCTCAGTGATATGACAGATATCCATTTTGTGATATAATATGACTGTTGCCAATATAACAACAGTAATGTCAGTGTTGTGACAGATCCCAATAGTGTTGTCCTCAATAGAAGTGTAACAAAAATATCAGTGTTGTCAGTGATGTCATTGTTGTCACAAGTGTCAGCATTGTCAATTATATTGAATGTGGTCAGTGATGTCAGTGTTGTGACAGATTTCGCTAATGTCAGTGTACTAACAGTAATGTCAGTGTTGTCAGTGATGTCAGTGTGGTCATTGATGTCAGTGTACTAACAGTAATGTCAGTGTAAGTACAATAATGTCAGTGTTAGTGTCAGTGTTGTCTGTGATGTTAGTGATGTCAGTGTTGGGACAGATGTTAGTTTTGTGTGATGTCATTGTTGTAGCTGCTGTCAGTGTAGTAACATAATGTCAGTGTTGTTACTAGTGGGCTTTAGGAGGGCAAAATACCTGCAGCTGGTTAGGAGTTGCCTGTTGTTAACATCAGTGTTGAAAAACGTCAGTTTTCTGTTTTGTATATCAATGTTGTGACTGTTGTCAGTGTACTAACAGTCATGTCAGTGACAGATGTCAGCCGTGTGTGATGTTAGTGTTGTGCCAGATGTCAGAGATGTCAGTGTTGTCAGTAATGTCAGAAAGTTCAATAATGTCAGTGTTGTGCCAGCTGTCAGAGATGTCAGTCCCGTGCCAAATGTTAGTGACATCTGTTTAAACTCAGTAGCTCTATATTCTCATGTGGTCTAATATTGGATGGCTTTGAGTTGTCCCAGCTGGTGTGAGAGCCACTAAAGCCTCTAAGATGCATGATTTATGGAGGAAAGATCAACAGAACCCTCAATCATGACAGCAGGAACATTTTTGCTGTTAGTCCAGAAGCAGACACTCAGGCTTTGAGCCAGTAAGAACCTCAGGGTGTGTGATATTGAGGGCAAAGGCACTGAATCATCCTCTGCAGCCAAGTTTGGTCAGAAAATGGGAAATATGAGGCAGCGGGAATTGGATTTAGTGTCAGACTTCTGCACATGTGTAAACAAAGAGTTTGATATAGTGTACCGAGACAAAAGCAGGGCAGGCAAGCTGTGTTTAGGGGCAAATAAAATTGTGTATAGTCACAGACCACTGGGACATAAAAATAAATATAATAAATGTTTGAGCCACATGGCTACTGGCATTTTATAAAAAATATTCAACTTTAAGTAGTCTTTAACTTGAGATGACAGGATTAGAGGGGTACTACAGCTAACAAAAAGGAAAGAAATATTATGCAAAGAAATGCATAACGGCTAAGATCATAAATCATTTAAAATAATAAAATCATTTTAAAATATTGTTTATTAGCATAAAAATTAAAAAGGAAATAAAAAGGACTAAAACATATAAATGTATTAGAATTGATTAGTGCTGCTGTTGATTAATTTGATTAAGAAAATGAATTGACGTCTGGATTCTGACCAGTCAGAGTCCAGCACTCATCAGCTCTGTGGTGTGGGTGACATTTAAAAGCTGTCAGTCTTATACACACTGCAGAACGTGCTGTGAGTCTTACAGATCTTAGCCGTATATTTTAGGTCATGCTTGAAGGTGATAATTGGTTTACTTTTCCAAAGTATGTGTTGCCAGACAAGAAGAAGCCATACGAATAAATATAACTGCAGCAGTAAATAAACAGCTCAACAACGGATTTGATCCTCATTCCCGAGCTCAGACCTGGACACACTCTTGCCTGCTCTGCCAGGACTCGAAAGTCTTAAAATGCCATCACAGTTTACTCCAGTTTAGCAGAGCACAGATGACTGCAATTAATATGGAGAGTGACATTTTATCGCCCCTTCACCCGCCATGCTCTTTCATAATAAACCAAATATCACTGGCACAAATCTGAATGTTGATAGTCGACAGAGCTCCATATGGGAGCCTCGAGCTAGCCTTTGTCCCAGATCAGCCTCGCCAATGGCGTTCGCCTCTAAACCAGAGCTCTGCTTGTCTTCCCGCCAAAGAAATTCTTCATGTGGAGCAGGAGAAATCTCTGCTTGCTCCAAATAGAGCGTGTACACCGCCTGCACTGAATAGACCTCGGCACAGCGAGCCCGGCTCCGCGAGAGACGAATTAACCAAGCTGCAATCTTCCCGAAATACATTCTGCACCTGCAGAGCACCGCTTGAAGTGTGATTGTCTGTGTTTTCACACGGCTCTGACGCCGCGGTCTTAACAAAAACCACTAGTGCTGTCTGGCATGTCATGTGTGCTGATTTTCAGCTGCGTCTGCCGGGAGGTTTCAGGGCTGGCTTTTTTCAAGACATTTATGCTTTTGTTAAACAACATTACTTCCCTGCTTCCTCCCAAAGCATCCAGAAAGCATCAAAATGAGGATTTAGCTCAGCTTGGATCCAAAAAAAAGGAATCAGCAGCCCCCCCCGGTAAAGCTGATCTCTAAACTAGCACATAAAAGCGGCACCACAAGGTGCCTCGGTAATACTGCTGCAGGCTTAGTGTCTAATAATTTAAGAATTTATATAAGCGATTAACACTTTCCGAGTTCTCGGTAATATGTGATTGTTTTTCTCTCGTTAACTCTCCCTCCCATTAAGAGAGAAAAAACAGAAAGGCTGGCGAGGGAATGAGCTGCTGTAACGTAATCGAGATCTTGTTTCATGGACGTTGCAGAACATTAAACAGACAAAAAATATGTTATTTAATAACTGCAATTTTGTATGTGCTATTCAACCATCTCCCCCTGGACTCTGCAAATCCCACTACAGCAACCTTCCTTTCTCAGTGCAGCGATGCGTCTGCCAGAGCTGTAGCACTCAGAGCCTGTCTTGAAACTTTTTCAGTATTGACTTGAACTTGTCTTGGTCTCATCCAAGAGTCCATCCATAATATTCAGACTTTCATGCACAAACTTTTTCATGCACAAGAATTCCTTTTTAAGGAAAGTCTGATTATTGGTATACATTTGAAGCCAACTAGTTGAAGCAAAGCCTTGGCCTCAAAAAAGGATTTGATGTTTTTTTTGGTCTCGATCTTGACTAGGACTCCTCCCCTGTAATTCTTGTTCTTGACTCGACTAGTCCTGGTCTTGGAATTGTCTTGGACTTGACAATGGTGGTCTTGACTACATCCCTATCAAGTGCACTGAAAACCCATTGGCTCCCGAATGGTGCAACAGAAAAGGGTTTGCAAGTTCGACTGCCAAAGATACCCCTATTCCACCAACAGGGAACGGGTTCTTGAACCAGTTCTGTGCAGGATTCTTTGAACCATGGTTCCAGCTAGCGAACCAGCCAGAGTTTCCACCGGTTTTAGCAAGAACACTGTAATCAGGGCTGCTTCAGCAGTAGGGGGCGTCGCACACTGCACAACGGAAGTAAACAGTAGCAGCAAGATGGAGGATCGCAACGATTGCCTGCGAGCTTTTGTTCTGTTACTGCAGTTATTTTGTGACACTTTTGTACAGTAATTTCGTAATGCATTTTTCCTTTACTTTTCACCATCAATGTTTATTTTTAAAATTGCTTATTAATTGCATGGTATTTTCATACTTGGTTATCCTTTCGTGAAAATATCAATCCATACCTTCAGTGTTTACTGACGAAGGCGTAGGTTTGTGATTTGGGAGAACCACAGGAATGGGGACGGGGAAACCCTGAGCGTCTCGGTGTCCTGATTCTCATAACTAGGGCAGATCTGAGTTCAGTGACCATGCATATATCAGTATCCAGCTCTTTGCACACTGTGATGTGTATTTGTGTAAGTGGAACAAGAGTGTGTTCAGTCTTGCGCATAACCCTGAGACAGAAAATGTCTATGGTAGATGACTTCCTGTCCAGTCGAAGCTCACATCCCATTTCAGAGTAGACGCTGGAAGAATAAACGTTGGGATGTGCCTGTGCGTCGTGTGCCGATGAAGCGATATTAATCACCCTGCAGTCTTTAGAACCGTAGGAACACAGAAGTCCGACTGCGATCCTGGCAGGCGCACTTTTCTAAAACTGAACTCCCGCCTGCTTTTATTGTCTTAACATTTATTTATTTATAATTATTTATGAGGAGATGAGCCAGGGAACATTTAAGCTCACATCTGCCCTCATTAGGAAAATCCACATTGGCATTTTCTCTCACTTTAGAGCTGATATGTTCACCAGAAACCCAGTTCCAGTCCACATTCGCTTGGAATATTGTGAGTTTCCTTTTGCATAATGCAAAAAAGAAAGAAACACGTCCAAGCTGATTTACTAACAGCATCTGCACTGAGGATTTGAGTCTTTCACATGAACAGGATACCATGTCTGTTGTGTGTGTGTGTGCGTACAATTTAATGTATATGTAAAATAGTGGGCGGACCCAAGCCAGGGCATTTCAAATGGCATCTCTTCTGGAACAGAAATGGGGCGTGAATTAAAATAAACATGTCTCCTGATCTTTTTCCAATCCTCCACTGTCTAGATTCATTCTCCACTGCAGCCTCAGCTTCTTCTTCTCGTTTGCCAGGAGTGGAACCAGATGTGGTCTTCTGTTCTTTTGTAGCTGAAGGTTCAGCGTGTTGAGATGCTTTTCTGCTCACCACGGTTGTAAAGAGCGCTTGTTTGAGTTACACTCGCATTTCTGTCAGCTCGAAGCGATCTGGCTGTTCTTCTCTGACCTCTCTCATCAACAATGCAGAAGAACTGGATGCTCTTTGCACCATTCTGGGTAAAAACAATCAAACCAACAAGTATGCCACAGTCAAGGTCACTGAGATCACATTATTCCCTCATTCTGATGTTTGAGGTGAACAATAACTGAAGCATTCACTGTTTTGTACGATCTGATTGAACTTTCCATGAACATTAAATGTAACTATAACTAGATAAACAGTATGATGTCCCTAACCCTAAACCTTTAATAAAGAGAGGCAGGTGAAGGAATGAATGAATTGTTTATAGCTTCTGTGATGTCACTGAGAACAGGAACTAACTAAATGTAACTAGAGATGAATGTAAAGTATAATGCGTCATTCATTAATAAGCGAATAAATCGTAATCGTTGGCAAGTCGCTGTTGGACAAAAGGAATAATACACTACAGGATGTACAGGAAGTGAATTACAACAGTAGCAGTGTTTTATTCCCTACATGTACACACTCAGTACAGTGACATTACTTTGATGCATATTCTAGCTTCTGATCAGTAGCCAGGAGTTGATTAATAAATCTAGCCAGATCAGACACAACCATCAAGACTTGCAGTACAGAACATTCTGAGGTAGTCGCGTTCGTTTAGCAATAACTGCAACCAATTTATCTTAATTATATCCTGTAAAAGTAAGAGGATATAAATAACATGCACACAAGCAGGTGGTAGACACGTCTCTGGGTGGCGAAGCACACGTTTTCTCCAATCCAACCAGTGTGTGTGTGTGTGTGTGTGTGTGTGTGTGTGTTTGTGTGTGTGTGTTTGTGTGTGTGTGTTTTCCGATCCCTACAATGGAAAACTCAGTTTTATTGAAAAAAAAAATAAAATTGTGAATTCAATCAAAAAAGCAAACTCACCAAAAGCCTTGTATTTTGTTTAGATGCAGAAATGAATGGGAGGTCCCCACAAAAGCATAAAAACAAATGTGTGTGTGTGTATGGACCATGTTTATATTACATTGCTGGGACCAAATGTCCTTGCAACGTGATAAAAACCTCTGGGGACTTTTCTGGTCCCTTTAATGGAAAACTCAATTTTATATATATATTATAAATAAATAAATAAATAAATAAATAAAATTTGAATACAATCAAAAAAACAAAATTGCCAAACGTCTTGTATTTTGCTTAGACTCAGAAATTAATGGGAGGTCCCCACAAAGGCATAAAAACAAAAGCGTGTGTGTGTGTATGTGTGTGTGTGTGTTGATTTTGCCTCTTCAGGATGGAGTAACCTTTATGCTTTATTATTCAGCACAGAATCTGCTTCGTCTTCTGCCTCCAATAAAACGTGGGTCATGCAAAACAAATGATCAAAAAAGAAAAAAATTCGATTTATTATTGATGATATTTACTGTCACTCTTCTGCTAGTTGCCCATACAGTGGCGTTTTTTCCTGTGATGTCGCACTCAGGATGAGTGCTAACATTAGCCGGTAGCTAATGGGTTAACAAATACGTTGCTTCATCTTAAATTACGGCTCGGTTTTCCTCCGGATTTTCACTATTCAGCGTCTTCTCTGCTGCTGATCAGTCGCGTTGCGATGAAATGACAACTATTTCGCAGGTCCCCTATGTTTGTACAACTTGCTTCCTGAAACACAGCCGTAGGACATCATGCTTTTGTTTGTGCTTCCCATCCTCCGTGTGACATCAGGGGGAAAATGGTGACCGCTGTGTAAACGTGGTCAAAGTAGCCTGTTAAAAGGACGTTTTGGTTGCTAAGCAACTAGGCAGGCAAAGATTAGGATTGGCGTACCTTGGCACATTAAAACCGAATTCTGTTACTGTGATGCGTCACAGGGTTCTAAAATCTATTTCATGGATTTATTATATCAATCTATTTTATTATTTTAATAGTCGGTGAACAAAACTTTAAGCCATTTAGTACCGCTACATTTAATGTCATGAAACATCCATGAAACATGTTAGCTCCTGTTCTCACTTCTGTTATAGCAGATATAAACAGTCGTTCCCTCACAGCCTCTCTATTTCTCCCTCTTGGAGTTAATAAGACAAAAAAACCCTGACAGTTTGTCATGTTACTGAGAAACAGCATGGACTAAACCTGGTACAAAACAGCCACTTTTACACCTGTTACCTCCCGGCCTAGCGTGCGTGTGCACGATGCCGCACGCCGCTGTATTCGAAATGATGAAAAACCCAGCCTACGGCATGGAAACGCACCAGTTAGCCCTAGTTCTAATTCTAGTCCTACTTCAGTCAACAGTAAACAGATTTCATTTATAACTTTCTACTTGATATGTAGGTTTTGTGTTGGGAAAAGATGCTGTTTCGCAGCTTTGTAAGTTTTCCTTTGTGACTCTGCTGATTTCAGCCCAATTCACATAATATTTATGAGCAAAAGTGAAAGGTGATCTGTCAGATATGCCATTACTCAGTGCTAGTCATGCAGAAATAATGCATGTAGATCTTCTTAATATGTTTATGAAATTCATACATATGACCTTGCTCTGGTCATCCATGTTCTTCTGAGCAGACGCAATGGACTGTGTTAAGAGCAGAACTCGGAAAATCGAGTACAGTGGAATATTTATGCTCATGGTTCATTAACACTCATTGCGAAGTCTTGCCAGCTTCTGCGTGTAAGTTCTGCGATCATCATCATTCTTCTTCTTCTTATTATTATTATTTCTTTGACTGTTTTATCGTGCCTCTGCTCCTTGTCTGTGTTTTGGATTACGTTTAACATTTCTCAGTCTTATTTTGTCGGGTGATTTTATTATTGTTATTATGATTATTTTAGAATTTAAACTTTGCTTTAAATTTTAGAATTGCTAATAAACCTCACGTGCACGGATGGCCAATCCGAACACAGACTCTGTTTTGTGCTGTAGGGTGCCACGAGGAAGTGCGTGTTTGCACTCTGAGCTTTCAAACGAGACATTTCTTGTTCGGATTTTACAATCTCCAAGTTTTGCAGTTCCCAAACTACAGAATTAATGCGACCGCGCCGTTAGTTTTCTACTTCAGTTGCTCGATTAATTATAACGGGCGAGAGTTTGGAAAAGCACACTTGCAGTTATAATCCTCAGAGAACACATCGTTACGTAATAAATTAGCAATGCTATAACGTGGGATTAAAGCCGATTTAATTGAACAGGAACA
>JAQMYM010000036.1:1042916-1052943 GCA_030014255.1 Parauchenoglanis ngamensis
CCCTCACTCTCCCTCTCCCTCTCTCTCTCCCTCTCTCTCTCTCTCCCTCTCTCTCCCTCCCTTTCTCCCCTGCACAGTGGCTTTTGATTCTAATCTGCTGCTCCACACTGTAACGTTTCCCCAGACCTCATCTGTATTCGCATGTTCACACGTTCATCCCAGCTGTGTACGAGTGCTCACGTGTGCTCTGTGTGTGATTGCAGATGGATACCCGCGAGATGAAATGATCTACAAGTGGAGGAAGAACTCAGTGGAAGCAGCTGATCAGAAGTCCTGGAGACTTTATCAGTTTGACTTCATGGGGCTGAGGAACACCACGGAAGTCCTGAAGACCACATCAGGTAACTCCCTCCCCTCCTGTGTGTGTGTGTGTGTGTGTGTGTGTGTGGACAAGTAATCATCTGAGGAAAGGCTGAAAGTGAATACGAGTGTGTTATGAAAGCTGAAAGTGCTCACCCTTCAAATAAAGGGTTTGTTTTTTAGGATGTTGCTGATTACAGTGTTTTGGTCAGGAGGAGTTTTACAGGAAATGTCAGCTAATAAAATAAGGATGCGCTGACATTTACTTTGGGCATAATAACAGAGCGCGTGAACATACGGATTACACACTACTTTAACGTCAAATATCAACGTGAAATAAATTGGGATTCGTCACTCAGATATTCTGATTTTGTAGACATCTGTATTTCTTTTATGTAAAAAGAAACATGTCCTATAAATCAGATAAGGGAACAAAATGTAATACACCACAGCGCTGTCAAATGCTGGGTTATGATTGGTCAGAAGGTGTTGAGTACTTTTCATCTGTTCATTCTAGTACATTATGATTTCTATAGCAATCTTTCACCGGAGCCTGTGAACTTATAAAATAAAAAGGAGGCCTCTTGATAAACGACCGGAACACTGGGTCCAATTTAAAGATTTACGATTTGCCCTAGACACCTGTGTTTTCTTCCAACATATGTAGAAAGGCCATGATGTACAAATGAATGTTAAATAAAAGTGTTAAATAAATCCTTACGTAAACATTTCAAATGATTCTCCTAAGCCTTTTTCTAACGTAAGAGTAGAAGAAGTATTCTCAGAAGAAAAAGACTAAGCAGAATGTTAGCTAGCATGATACAGACTAGTTAAATGCTAGTAGCTCATTGTCACAATACGGAATGTCTCAGTAAATACAATGTGTATAAGTATTCACCCCCACCTTGAAGATTTCCACATTTTGTAGTGCTACAGCTTGGAACTCAAAAAGACTTCATCAGGATGTACAGCTCTGATTTAATGATCTAAGGGTTTCGGTTGTGTCCAAATCCACTTAACCGAGGAAAAGAAAACAGGCGCGTGGTTCAAAAACGGCTACGCTTAGGCTCTTAATTAATCATGAGTGTGTTTTTGGTGTAACATGCAATAAAGTCATCTCCCATTCCCTTTAAAAGCCACGTGCGCTTGCATCTTGGCCGATCGCGGTTATCGTGGCGAGTTTGCCATGTAATACGAAAGAACGCTTCCCTGCAGAGCAAACGCATCTGTTTGTGAAAGTGTGCGAGCAGACCAGAGCTTTTGCGTGATTGTGCGCCGGTGCGGGCACCAAACGAGAAAACGACAACCGCATCAGTCCTGGTGTCGCTTTGCATTGGGTGTAAGATGTGTCCTAATTTTTTTTTTATGCCTTAACTCTACACAAAATAAATCATAATATTGAACTGGAGGAAATGAAAACAGTTACAACTAAAAGTAAATTAGTTCCTGTGTAAGCAGTGAAGCACGGTGGTGGGAGCATCGTGGTCTCTTGTTAACTTTGAGGTATATGTAGAGACATGTGAAAATGTCCTCAGTACAAAAGTAGATATTTTTCTTTTGAAATGTAGGAGGTCAAGGTTAACCGTATTAGGTGAAAGAAAAGGTTCGGTAAAGAGCAGATTATGAAAAACTTTAATCAAGTCATCTTTCCACCTCTGAGCGAGACTTGGGATTTATTATTAAGTGTGAGATGAAGATAATCTAAAACCTCATTATCTCATATTCTGATTCTGTGTTCAAAATTAGAAGTGCAGCAACAAGAAGGCTAGAAGTGAAGCGCCATCAGACGTAATGCTTAATTCTTAAAGGTTTTTAATGACATTCGATTCGGATTCGGATTATTTGTACTACTGCTAGATGAATTTTGTTCACAGTTCCGCTGAAAAAACTCCATGCATTTATGTGAACTAGACAAATGAGAATCTTAGAACAATTCCCGTTAGCACCTGTTTAATTAGCAGCATGCTAAACTTTAGCAAAACACTGGATTTCTAAAGTGTAGCGTGAAGTGTCCGAGGTTGTTCCAGCGTTCAGTAAGTGACAGAGATGCGGTGAATAACAGGCTTGCAGTGATGATGGCGGATTTATTTTAGCGGCGTGTTGGACGCGGAACAGACGGAGCTCGCTGTTCACCAGGCGTCGGCTGAAGAGAAAGCAAAGACGTTTCGTTTCCTTCACAGGTCCTGCATTATGCGTCTCTGCTCACGCGTCAGAAGAATAACATAAAAAAACCTAAAGGCCATCAGAGTAGGGCACAATTCAATAAAACAACCTTTTTTTAATAAGGAAAACGTGGTTTCTCTTCATTTTTGTTTTTTGTCCAAAAGCAATTTTCTCATGAAAAGAAGAACACGTGAACATTTCACTTTGCAAAAGTAGATTTAAGAAGTAAACTTTTTTTTAGTCCAAAAACGTAAAGACAAAAACAGGCAAAGGTCAAAACACTTGGCACCCAGGTACTGTATATCAAAGGCTAGGCTATGGTAAGTTCAAACACAGATAATTAAAAAAAAATCCAGAAATCAAGATCTGGAAACAAACAAACACTTTACGAAAAACTGAACAAACTAAAGTCCTTAAATACTGTGAGCAGTGATTAACCAACTCAAAACAGGTGAAACCAATCAATGCTCAGGAGCCGGTGGAGGGCGTGGTTAGAGCTCTGAGTGGCGGTCTTCAGCAGCCGTGCTTGGTGACCGCTGAGACTGCTGGGAAACGGAGTCCGTGGAGCGCTGAGGCAGGGAGGACGGGACGCTATTACTTTGTTTTCAGCAAGTACTTTTAAATCTTTTCTTATTCCCTAAAACAGGGTTCTGTATTTTTCACAAATAAATTATTTCAAAAATATTAAATAAATTAATCATTTTAAAATAATTAAAAATGGGAATAATTAAAGCTACAAAGAAATAAAATATTTAAAAAGTATATCATATTTAAGAAAATAAAAGGAAAATCCATTTATTGAAAAGGGACATTTTTATACAATAAACCCTACAGAAACACTCAACTTTTGCATAATATTTTATAAGATAATTCTTCTTCTTCTGAAAGTAAAGCTGCTTGATTGATGAATTTTACCTGATCAGACTATCAGCATGTGGTAACTGGCTTTAAGTGTAATTATAACTTTATCTTAATAATCAAATTATTCCTGATTTATTTTTTGGGTATTCGCTAAGTGCTTTTGTCTTGCTGTAGTTGTCATTTTCTATTTCAAAGTTGTAACATCTAACAGTTTGGCAGGATGTCACCTCAGCAGGTAATGATGCCCAGTGACATTTCTGTTATTTTTAACTGTAGAATCAGACAGCTTGGGGTCTGACAGCGTGAAGATCTGAGCAAGAGCTGACCTTTCTCTTTAAATCCAGCTCAGTTTCTCACTGGTTTATTCCACACGCATTTAATCCCTCCTGCATGAAACAAAATGTTCAATCTAGAACCATTAATGGTTCTCGGGAATATTGAAAGGCTTCACTTTCAGAGAATGGCTGGAAGCTATTCATATTTTTCCTCAAGATTTCCCCAAGAGTTAGTTACGATCAGTGGCGTGTGAACCGTTATTACTCCATGTTTCACCTTTCATAATAGTGGGAAAAATTCTTCTGTGGTTATGGCTTCTCGTACAACAGTAGAGGTTAGCTTTAAACTAGCATCGTTAAACCTGCTAACATCTGAACTGTTTCATAAAAACTGCCGTACCTTGTTGGTGTCACAGTAGTGTGAATCGTGTTGGTTTGCACCACGTAGTTTGAACTACAATGTGTTCGTTCTGACTTTCACAGCAGGCAAAATCTCCCAAACAAAGTAGGGGCGTGGTTTCCGAGCTCAATTTGCATACGGGTTCACAGAACTTTAACTGATTTAATCGTAAGTGCTATGGATGGATTGTTTTCAGTATTTAATGTTCTTCCCTGTTTGTTTTTCACAGGAAAATAATAAAAAGAAAACGCAAACTGGTGACTCGAGTGTCGATCATTTTTTTTGCAAACTGAAAAAAACAACCCGCTGATAAACGTTCACATACAACTTCTACACACCAAATATCAACGTTCCATCACAACGTATCACTCAAATGCTCTGTATGTACGTAGGTTAACCAAGCTGACCTCTACCACTCCCCAGTCTGAATTAGATCCATATGTGAAAGATAGTTTTACCTATTTTGTTTTTTTTTTTAAATATATTAAGCATTGGCCACTTCACACATGAAGTTTGTGCTTTTCTTGACATATGATTAGACATCAACAAGTTCATGAAAGTTTTCCTTTGGTTTTTCTGTGAGACTGGGATGAAAGTGATGGAATTGCACCAATCAATCAATTCAGAGGGAATCATTATAAGCCCCGCCCACAAACAGTGTGTGAATGTGAATATTCAGACCACGTGTAAAAAAGCCCTAAAGCCATTTATTATTTACTGAAAAATCGATGAAGAGAGCAATATTTTTCCTGATATTAAAAAAAATTGGCAGACGATGCTAATTACACTGTAACCATAGCAACACTGTTCACATTTTTTGCCTTCTGATAGTACCCATTCATTTTCTTGCTTTATAATTTTTTTATTGATTTCTCACTATTTAACCTAGCTACAGCAATGAGGAGGTCTTGTGTCTCTTATTGACTCACTAAAAAAATTAATTAATACATTTTTCTTTCATCACTCTGTCCTTTATATTGTTTTTATATTGTGCTTTTAAAAAGATACAAAGGTTACGTTTAGGGGTAGAGTTAGCGTTATGGGGTGGAGTTAGCATTAGGGGTGGAGTTAGCGTTATGGGGTGGAGTTAGCATTAGAGGTGGAGTTAACGTTATGGGGTGGAGTTAGCATTAGGGGTGGAGTAAGTGTTGGGGTGGAGTTAGCGTTTCTACCTTTACTTATGGCTTTGCTTATATATAAAAATTGTACAAAATGCAACCAAAAATGACAAGTTATCTTTTATGAAGGTACAGACCCCTCCAAAAGTATTGGAACATCAGGGCCAGTTAAATTTTGTTTTTGCTGTGCACTGAAGAGATCTGAGTGTGAGATCAAAAGATGACTGTGAAAGGGAGGTCATAGTTACAGCTTTTATTCCCTGGTATTTACATCTAGATACATAAAACAACATGGAACAGAACACATTTTGTACCAAATGACTCAGTTTTTCAAGTAAACTAAAGTATCGGAACATGACATGCGACAGGTGTTACTTGTTACCAGGTGTGTCATATAAGAGTGATTACTTAATCACTAAGCAGCCCTGGATATCTGTTTCAACTTTGGCTTTCACTGAGAAGACTGAACTTGTAGTTAAGAAAGGTAGACCAACATGAAGACCAGAGAGATGACTATGGGAGAAAAGCCTGCCATTCTGAAGCTGAAGAATGAAGAACATGGGGGAAATCCATCAGACGTATTTCAAAAACATTTTGCATAGCCGGTACCACAACTTGGAATATCTAATAACTGAAGAAGTAAACCAGTGTTCCAATACTTTTGGAGGGACTGTGTAAAGATTGCGATCCATAAAGTTTCTAAGGGTTTGATTGCATAATTAAAATCTATTTAATACAATTTAAAGCCATAAAATAAATGAGTGAAAATAAATATTAAATAATTAATAAAATAATTAATAAAAGGAATAAAAATTAAAGTTTAAAAGGCTAAATAAAAATGTTTTCATGGACGTATAAAATATTTTTTTATTAAATTTATTTGTACTATAGAACAATAAAAAAATGTTTTTTTTAGTCAATAAAATGTTACTTGTTGAGGAATAAAGCACTTAGGGATGTGCTGTTAGAGGAAAATAATCAGCTAGTTGGTGACAGTATCGCTGCTTCTTCACACCTCCCTGGCATTGATTATTTTCCTGTATCAGCACCACAGAGTGCAGTGTTTTATTCCTTATTTATACCCATGTAAAATACAAATCCTCCTAAAACAATGAAACTCCATTACGGCAGAGTAATTTCTGGAGTACTTTCTGCTCGAGTTCTCAGTAAACACCTGCGTGTGACTCTGCCCCCCAGGTGACTACGTGGTGATGACGGTTTATTTTGACCTGAGCAGAAGGATGGGCTACTTCACCATCCAGACCTACATCCCCTGCATCCTGACCGTCGTCCTCTCCTGGGTCTCGTTCTGGATCAAAAAAGACGCAACGCCAGCCAGAACTGCTTTAGGTATAAACACACACACGCACACACACACACACACGCACATACACACACACACACACACATACACACGTTAAATCCACAACCACAGTAAAATAAATACAAGTCACTGTCTCTTAATACACTATGCACGGTGGGGCTTCTTTCTTTGCTATTGTTGATATGTTATAAACACTACTTATAATGCATAACGAACACAGTTATAAAGTGTAATAATAATCAGAACCCTGAGTTTAATAGATTAGGAATGCATAAAACATGTTATTAATGTATTTATATATTTACTCTTCATGGACAGTGTTATAAGTAATTCATAATATGTTAGAGCTCAATTTTAAATGTATTATAAAACATTTGTTTTTTTTTAACCTAATAATAAACATTCCTATAAACCGCAGGTATGTATTTTTATAAATCAGACTGATCATGTGTATAATGCTTTATGAATGCATTATAACATGTTATGAATGTATGGGGCTCAAAAGTCTCAATTTTATATTAATTCTAAACTGCTATGTAACGCCTTTTTTATAAATCATTCTAACAATGCTCATGTCTGTAATAATAATTCAAGCGTTTATGTGTTTATAATGCTTAATGAATGTGTTATAACATGATGAATGTATCTGTATAACATGATGAATGTATGTATCATAGACGGTGTTAATTAGGACAGGTCCCAGGTTCTATAAGCTTTAATGCCTTTTTATGAATAATTCTAACAATGCTTATGTTTAGAATACTGTTTATAACATGTTATGAGTACATCAGGGCAGGTCTCTTTTCTTAATTCATTATAAACATTGATATAAACTGTAATGCCTTTTAATAAGCCATGTGAATAATGCTTTAAGAACGCTTTACAGCGTATTATTATGATATGTATTCACAGGTTACCATACATGCAGCCTAACAGAAAACAGAAAGTGTTACAGAGGTAATTTGTCTGCTGGATTTAATCTCTGAAAGGCTTGAAAGTGCCAGTAAATCCATCAGTTTTAACACACTCGCGCTTTTCAGAATTAGACAATGACCTTCCGCGCCCTTTTTTTTCCCCCTCTTCGGTAAAATGGATGTGACAGAAAAGCCCCGCTGTGTGTTTTCAAGATAACAACAGGTTGGGTAGCGGACAAAGCCCATCGCATCCCGAGAAACAGAAATGGAAGCGAAGGAGACGAGTCCCCGTGTTGGTCTCCTGTGTTAGGAAGGAATGAAAACAGCAGGAAAGATAGTCGAGGAAGAAAAGAAGGATGGATGCAATTAATCTGTCTGACAAAAGAAGTCATTATGCTTTCGGTGGGGGGAAAATGAACAGGCCAAAAAAAAACCAGATTTGTTTTACACACATCCGGGTTGATGAATGGAGTCCAAAAAGAAACGACAGGAGAAAGATGAGACTCGTAGACACAGCCAAGGAAAGGTCACGCCAAGCAGGATATCACAGCATTCGGTCTATCACATGGGGGGTTTAGGCTACATACAATGATCTTTTATGGCAGCGTACGCTTGAGTCGATTGATGATGTTATCAGAAATATATCAGCTGATATACGTAACGTTCTAACGTAAATGACTCGGTGTTAAAACAGGTCAATCTTAACATCAAGCAATTTCACGCCAACTAACGATTATCAGAATAAGGCTTTGGAAATGTCAATCATGTGTAGATGTTATGTTGGCTTATAACCTAATAAACACTACCTTTAGATTAGAAAATACATGTAAATATACAACATTAATCAGCCTGGAAAGGTTTATAACACAAGTGTAGCATCAAGACGGTTTGATTTATAAGCCAATAAACATTGCCCAACAAATCATGAATATATAAATAGCCAAAAACAGTGTTATTACACAATCAAATGTCATTCGAATCACATATAACATCAAGCAGCTTTAGTTTGACCTGAGGCTTAATGGACTAAGCCTTTATTAATGTTTATGTAAGTCTAAGACAGCCTAATAACCTAATAAACGTCACTTTCCTGTAAAATGTTAGGGGGGGGAAAGGTAAGAATTTGTCATCTAGGAAAGATCTAATGTAGTTCTTAAATGTGACATCATGCAGATTTTATATAAACTGATGCTTATTGGAATTAGCCTTTTTAAATGTTAATGTAGGTGTTAGGGAGCCTGGGTTTGGTGATATTACGTGGTCAAATTACTTCTTTATTTTGCTTCCATTCCTCTCAAAAATGTCCACCTTCATTTTTTGAGCTTTAGTCATTTATTTCAGTCCGAATAACTAACACAAAGCACTTCCAGTTTCATCATCAAGCTGTTTATTATAAAACCAACGTCAGCTTGTGATTTAACCAAAACTAAATGAACACAGTAAGTCAAATATGTGCAGGCTTTTACCAGGAAGTTTCCCTTAGGCAAGATAAAACAAACTCCGCAACATATTCATGTGGAGGACTGATCCCCTGAAGTGAGTCCATGCTTCACTCCCTGCACAGTAGAAAAATAACTATGGCATAAAATCTGCACACGCAAAACCAACTCTAGCGCATCACTATGCGTCGATTTAAAATGCCGATTTTGTTTAGTAACTTGGATTTATTACAGGATTAGTTAGAATGTCAAGCGGCCCACACATGCAGCTCTTGCTGACTAAACCTTCATCACGTCAGTTCCAGCTTCATGTTAAGACGACGCAATGGAGTTATTCTCTATCAATTGCAGTGCATCACGTCCAGTGGCCATTAACGTCATTCAGCTGCCAGTGTAAAACAAAACACAAAAAAAGAGTACTGTGAAGACACTAGCTAGCTAAAAATCAACTTTATTATTGCCGAATTAGCAAAACGCAAGAGGCAGTTTCAAATTTAGTGTCATGTGACAATGATTTCTTGCATTGTCCCAATACAGTTGGGAGCGGTCGCGAGTAAAACCAAGCAAAAATAGTTGAGCTTCTCACCAAGTAACTTGGCCTTAAATGATATTCCATACAAACTATTGTTTGTATTAGCTGATTGTGGAATAAGCCTTCAGAACGTTTAAGCTGGTATTATGGAGCCTAATAAGCACTACCCATTGGTAAGATGTTACCTTAAAAGATATCTGGAAGCCTCATGATGACGAGCTCATTTTACGCAATGACTTGTAAGGTTACTAAGGTTTTATGATCATCAGTGGTATAACCTTTATTATGTCAAAGTGTCATGAAGCAAATTTTCATGATGATGTTTGAGCATAAATAAGTCGGGCTGGAAAGTGAGCTAAAACCTCTTTTCTCAGCTGGTGGGTTGCGGATGTGTGTGCGTGGGAAAAAAAGCTGAGGGAAAAAAGTCAAACCTTTGCTGCTGCACTTTTATTTTGAATGACATCATCTTTCCTATGAGGCTGTGTGCATGCAGTAGCCATTTACTGCCCAAGTTGTCATGACAACAACATCCAAAACTATGGATCAGAAGTTCCAGCATTTGTAAACATGACGAATTGAAAATATGACACAGACTACATTAAATATGGGTTTGCTTCCATTTCCCATACCGAGCACTGAGCTTACATCTCCTCCATCCTCTCTCAGCTGCACTGCTACTGCTTCAGTCCTGTATCCAATTC
>JAQMYM010000036.1:1053864-1068192 GCA_030014255.1 Parauchenoglanis ngamensis
GGGCTGAACTAAAGACTTTTCTCTTCTATGAATCTTTCTCTTCCTCCTTTATGCTTAGTCTGCTTCAATTCAGTTCAATTTTATTTATTTATTTATTTGCTTAGTTTTCTTCCTCCTGTGTAAAGTGACCTTGGGATTGTGAAAGGAGCTGTATAAATGCAACAACATATTATTATTATTATTATTATTATTATTATTATTATTATTAAGGACCAAAAAAGTGACCAAAACCAAGATGTCTGCTTTTTTATTTCATTTGTTATTTTGCCCTAGTTGCACTTTTGCTGCACTCTTTTTCTTTATTTCATGTTTTAAGCAGTGCATGAAGGCATTATGTATTACTGCACTGTTTTTTTGTGAAATATATTTGCGTTCAAAAATTCAGGAAGCAACAGATTGGAAAAACGTGGGTCCTTAGGCCAGACCAGTTGAGAACTCTTGTTCTAAAACAACCACGTCAACCAGATGACTTAAACATACTTAAACTGGTTTTATACCAGCTGACCCTTACTGAAATGTTTATGTAGGTGTAATACAGCCTAATAAGCACCAACCTTTATGAAAATGTTACCAAATATTGTGTCTTATGATGACGACAAGATCACTTTACAGAACTCTTATTACAGTTTCGGTGTCAGGTGCTATTACTTGTGCTATACAGAGTGTCATGAAGAGTTCTAATGTAAAGAACTCAACAACTATATGTCATTTAACTCTAATATAATGACAAGCAGGTTTGGTAACACTTTCCTTTATGAAGGCCATATGAATTCTGACCTGTGAATGCACATGTAAGGCACATGATTGAAACTCAGAGTATTTTTGAAGGCTTTTGTGTTGCACCAATCCTCAGTGAAGAACGTACAGTCATACAGGCTAAACATCAAGCTGTGTCCTGCCGTAACAAGCAATCAAAGTGATTTTAACCAGCAAGTCACTGGAATCATGATCACTCTTTTCTTTCTCCGCCTCCATAAACCCCACTTGTGTGTCTGATGGGCTAGTGTTAGAGCTAAGTGCCTCTGTGAATCACGCCGTATTGCAGAAAAGCGTTCCAATGAGCTTTTTTTTTCTAGCTGAGGAATGCACTCGGCTCTCTGACAAAGTGCCAGTGCATTAAGAAGAGGCAGGTTAAGCTAATCACAGTGACCAGCGGTGGCACAGTACAGCGGAAGAGAGGACGAAACGGCAGCCCGAAATAGATGTGGCTTGCTTGTTTCCATAGAAACCTCTGGAAAACAGTGGGGCAGTCTGTGGTGTTCGGTGGCATCTCTGCGAGAGTGAAGCTCGGCGTGTGAATGTGTAAGAGTTAGACTGAGTGTGTGGGTGGGATTTTCAATTTGAAGTGACAAGAAAGGTGTCGAAGCAAGAGACAAAGTCATCATGGCCAAAATATCATCTGATTGCTCAGAAGGTGTTGATCATTTTCAATAACAGCAGCTCTGACAGTAGTGCAGCTTCAAATCACAGGTTTATAGAAGAATGTATTAATATGTTATCATTTCTATATATTTCTACTCGAGTGTAGTCATTGATATGGTGATGTTTTCTGTAAGGAGACATTCATTTAACATTAAGGGAAGGAGTCTCCAGTGTCAGTGCTTTGCAACGGTGTAGCTTTAAGATGTACGACATCTTCGAGACAGAGGAGTTTATTCTTTTTGTTGTTATAACTCCAAGAGAGAGAAAAAAGAGAGGATGTGGAGGGAATGGCCATTTATAGCTGCTATAATATAAGTGAGAACAGGAACTAACTTGTTTCTCAACATTAAATGTAACAATAAATGGATAAAAAGTATCTCAATCAGAATTCCTTCATCTTTTCCACACAGGAATAACCACAGTGTTAACCATGACCACGCTGAGCACAGTGGCCCGGACATCGTTACCCAGAGTCTCATACATCACCGCCATGGACCTCTTCGTGACGGTCTGTTTCCTCTTTGTCTTTGCGGCTCTCATGGAGTATGCGATGCTCAACTATTACTCGTACAGTGTTCGCAGGCCGATCTGTAACAAGACGAAAAGACCGGTAAGGGCTACACTATCTCGGCTACAACATGACTAGCAATGTTTTCGCGGTCCTGTTTTACAGGGGCCGTTTGAAACATTCAACCACTTGCTGTCAGCAAAATGAATTGCAATTGCAATGAAAATTTATTCCTCTAACGGGCGCCACTCGCGATAGCGTTATAAGGTTCTATCTGGGTAAAGAGCCATTTAATGATCATCAGACTTTTTTGCATCCAGTTAGAAAAATACTGAAATTGAAGGGTACTTCAAATTTACATTATGGAAATTCTGAAGTGTTTTAGAAAGTGGATTTTTGAACAGTGGCCAAAACCTTATTATTCTGTAAACTCGATTACTGTTTGGTTTTCAAAAGGTCCTATCTGCCTGTTTCTTTTTATGCAGTCTGTTATTCTCATTAAATAATTAATGAATGGTAATTAACTCAGCATATAAAGACATTTTGAGCAAATAAAGACCGCATCATGGTCATAGCTGCTTTTTAATAGGTTTTATTTTTCTGCTAGCTGACCTTCAGTCCCTGGTTACACTGGAAAGTTTGGGTTATTAAGTATATTAAGCATGTAGCTAGCTAATGCCAGTAATATTTAATGCTAATGTTATCTGATGTTAGCCACAGTATTAGCTTTCTGCTGTGCTAAATAATTTTGAATATTTCAGATCATTTTTTGAGTTGTAAAGCCAGCTATTTTAATATACCTGTAATGTTTACCTTTTATTACTCAAATAGAGTTTAATGTACAACATTTATATCTGAGGTTTTGTTATGTTATAACATGACTATAAATATTACAGTGTAAATACTGTACAACATGGATGGTGATTGGACAAGGCCACCTTTGCTGTATTCATACTGGATGATGATTGGCTGGCAGGTAGAAGTTCATCTATGAGTTTGAAGAGTTTTTTTTTTCTCCAAATATTACACCAATATTTTTATCCTGATAACACTGCATGAGTATAAGTGATCTCCCACTAATGAAGTTGGCTAGATCATCTATAACCAAAAGGCCAGATATAACCTTATAATACTGAGGTCATCACATGCCTTGTGTTATGCTGGATTTTAAGAAACATGGGTGCTGAGCAGCTCGACATGAAGATCATTTGCAGGAAGTTTAAAAACTACACCTTTAATATATACAGTACCTTCCTGCACTCATGCGAATACACCATGATTGGACAGCTGGAGACAGCAGCAGTAAATATGTAATTATTCCCACTTCAAATTAATGCCTCAGACTTATATTCATTTACATCTACAAAGAGGTGAGTTATATAATAATCTTTGATTGCAATTTGCATTAAATGAACCCTGAGCGCAAGGCTAAGTACCAGTTCAACAAACCTGAATATTACAGATGCTGGGAGAACTGTTGGTAACACTTTATTTGACCCAACTTGGGCCTTCATAACACACTCATAAGAACTACCTCAATATTTTATAAAACTGTGCTGGAGGAATTATAAAAGGTTTATGTGCTCTGTTACCTAGAGCTCAGAAAAAAGAGTGATCCCTATAGACCCCCATGAAAGGTTCAATAAAGGTAGCCCAACAACTGCCTGGATTTGGTTTACCTGGAGCCACGTAAGGGAGTGGTGCCCACAGGTGAGTCCCTGGTGACTAGGCCAACCACATCAACCAGTTGGGATTAGCCCGACATTGTGACTGATCTACCCATTTATAAAAAAGGGGTAGTAGACAAATGCAGTGCCAAAAAGGGGGCATGCAAGTAATAGACATTTCTGGACAGAATGTACCTCAGAAATGGAAACTAGGTTATATCCACACATAGTACAACTTGTGGAGACAAACTTCCTCACCCAGAACTTCTTCAAAGTTTAAATAGATCACAGGTTCCCAGCCCTGGTCCTACAATTTTTAGTGTTTTAAACACCTTATTTAATTAATGACCTAATTAACAGCCCTTTCTGAGATCAGTAATCGATTTCTGGTGGTGGGGAGGATTCTTTTTATCGGTGATGGCCACATTTACCTGATAAACCCAAGAGAGCCTACTGGGTTGCTTTCACACATCTGACAAAAGCTTTGGTGAGAGCCGTATTTAGCTGCATGCTCCTGCATAACAGGATGATGACTGTGTGATGCATATGGCCAACTCTGTGTTTGATGCTAATGGAACACTGGGACACTTTAACAAGCCTCCTAAATTACCAGACCTCACTCCTATAGAAAGCCTCTAAGGTTAATTGGAACAGCAAATAAGTACCACAAACAAGGAATGGATTTGATGTTTCATATATGTCTCAAAGCATTATGAATGTGCTAAATCTAAAAAGAAAAATGGGTAATACTTTGCCAGAGGGATTAAAAAATTCAATAGCAATCTTGAACTGTTTATTCATAACGATAATCAAGGGCTGTCCCTTCACCTGATATGACCTTGTACTGTAGGTTGTAGCATAATCTTTTTATGAATCCTTGGCCAATGCTTTATAAAACACTTCTGCATTGTGTTATGGTGGTTCCATAAATAAAGTGTCAGCAAACAGATAATACAAGGCCTATATGGCTGATTTATTTGAATTCACTCAAATAGAAGGAGCAGAGTCTCAGATTTGCTCCAAAATTGCTCAAATATACCAAACTAGCAATTGTGGTTTAAGTAATCTTCTCTGTAAAAGGAAGAGCAGTACTCTGCATATGTTTGCTCTTGGTATTCATTGTTCTTCATCTCTCAGTAGTGTGTTCACTGAGCAGCTACATTATCTGGCCCATACCCTACATCTCCTTGACCTGAATATAGCATATGAGGATTTGTGGTTGGTGAACTATTTATCAACCTAGTGATAATCTAAAACACCAACACTGTTGTGCCTGATATACTTGCACTTCACACACTACACCATGTTGATCTTACTGGTATGCGTACCTAATAAAATGGCCATCAAGATTAGCTACATGGCAGGTAGAAGCTAAGTGTATTTGCTTATATGTTGATACCATGTATTAATGAGGATTGCTGCCTCCTAGTTCGGGGGTCCCCAGGGTCGATCCTAAACTTTGGTTACAGTCTGTGTGGAGTTTTGCATGTTTTCCCAAGGATTGTGTGGGTTTTCTGCCAAAACATGCCAGTAGGTGAAGTGGTTATGCCACCCCTAATAGTGGATGCGTATGTGTTATCATCCAGTATACATGCCAGTAGGAACAATACCTTAGTATGAAGTTCAGAAGGGTACACTCATTCCTTTTTTCAAAGCTCCACAGACCCTGTAGTGACAAAAATGGGATTATAATTCAAAGCTTGTGTCTTATTAACAGAAAATTACTTCCTAAGTTTATTAGCCCAAGTTATGGCCCCATTAGCCCAAATCATACATGCTAATTATTAAACAAGAATTCTCTGATGGTCTTACAGAACTACTCAGTGCTGGATGTGGGACCTCCTCCTACAGTCATCGCTCTGAACAACTCCATGTACTGGCAGGAATTTGATGACGCCTGTCTATATGAGTGCCTGGATGGAAAAGACTGCCAGAGCTTCTTCTGCTGCTACGAGGAATGCAAGGGAGGGGCCTGGAGAAAGGGCAGAGTCCATATAGACCTCTTGGAACTGGACGCATACTCACGTGTCTTCTTTCCCACCTCTTTCTTGTTGTTTAATGTTGTCTACTGGGTAGGCTACCTCTATCTTTAGCAGTCCACCCTTTTCCTTTTCAAAGACGCAGAGGACTTGACTTGAGCTGGATGAAGATTTCACCAAGACTTTCTAAGGCAAAAAGAATGGGAACTTCAGTCAAAGACCTCTCCAGTAGGTTGAGAAACATGAAAAAAAATAACACTTTGCCATAACACAGTTACAAGCAGATACTTTCCAAGCCCTTAAGCAAAGGAGTCCGGCTCTTTCTACGCAGTCGGAAGTCCACAGGCTTTTTGTCTGGTAGCACTTCCCTGCCAGAAGTCTTTGCCTTTGTTCTTCAGGTACCAAGGAAAAAAAAAGTTCACTTATCACAGCAGTGTGATGTTTTTTTGATGATTACAAGAGGATAAAGCTGCTCTGATGATGGTGGGGGTGGGATAGCCTTGCACAGCATGCAACCCCATGATATATGAAGGTGGTTCGCAAAAGTGGAGACCAGCGATCAGTCAAAACCAGGCTTTGGTGAAGAGAAATCATTCAGAGCCATCCATAGTGCCTTCTTCTGGATGGGGTAGCTATCTGCCTGAGAGAGAGAGCAGTATCCGTTTCAGAGATAAGTTCAGCTCCTGGTTCTGACTGACCGCTCATGTGCTCACTTCCAACTTTTTTTTCAACTTTTTGTTATGACATATTTTCGATGAAGTAATTTCTATAATTGACGTTCCTGTCATTGCATGCTATTTATTATAATATTAAGCTCCACTTTGAATCTTCACAGCAATTTTAGTACAACAAAATAGGTTTTATTGGACTATCATATCATAGGCTAATTGTTTAGGAATTAAACCTTTTCCTATATTATATTTATATTTAGGAAAGTTTTATAGTAGATTTTTTTCCAACACAAAAGGAAGCAAAGGTTTTAAAAAACTTACTTAAACCTGTAAATTTTAATCAGTTACAATAATAACTGCATGTGTTATAATAGCTCATATCATCTCTAATCCCAGTGATGTACGCATTAGGGGTGGAAATTCTTAGGCCCCGATTTCAATTCAGGCTTTCACCATGGGATCATAAAAAGATTCTTGATGCATCTCGACTCTATAAATGAAGCGTCATATTTATAGTTGAGTTAAAAGCACATAGTAAGAATTGCACAGCTCAGACATAACTACAGACTTCAGCTCTATTTAGAATTGAAGTGAGTTACACGAATTAGGCCGGAGGTTGTCTAAAACAGAGGCGTGTCTCAGTTACGTTCTGATCTGGAACTTAGGCACAATTTTCTTGCGCGATATCGATTCAAGTGAGGAGCAGTGTTAAACCTAGCGCCTCTGTCTAACCGTTAGGTGTAACCACAATATGTCACAATGAAATTTAGGTTTTGGATGTAAAGAGACATTTTAGTCATTTTCATGCATAAAATTATGAACAACACTTAAAATGAGCAGTAAGCAGAGTACACAATCGACTTGTGTATCATGTGCGTAAACCCATTCTGAATACAAGGAACTTTCCCTGTGTTACAGGTTCCACTATGTAGGCTTTTGAGTGTACCTATTAGCAGAAATGGAGTATATTTAACCGTACAGTTGACTGGTGATTTCAGTTTGTGCTTTTTGAATGATGTGAAAGTTTCTTTGCTTGCTCGAGGGCGCTCTGCTGAGAATTCCAAGCTCTGAAGAAAATGTGCAGTGTGATCTGTATTCCCACAATACTTTATCTTGTTAGGGCAGAGCTTGAACAAAAGTTCATATCCAGCTCTTTTTCTCCTTTTCAGAAATATTCAACAATTACAAAACCGTCACTTTAAAATCAAAGGTCTGATTTTGTCCATCTTCATATCTGCTAGCTAGCTAGCTTGGCTAGTAGCTAACTTGGACCCAATGCACATGCTAATTAGCTTAGGTCAATTTTTATTAGTAGTATAGGTTTTATTTTTAAAATTTTGCTTTATGTTGTGGCTTTTTATTGAAAATCTAATTAACAAAAATTATGAATAATAATTGCAACAAAAATTGAGAGAGAATCGAGGTGCATCTAAGAATTGATTTGTTTTGTTGCTCATGCCTCGATAGAAATACAAGCAAAATCAACTCAATCCCAAAGACAGAAGCAGATTTAGCTGCAGAACCTTCGGATCACTCAATTTTCTCAAAATGAAATGATTTTTCTCTAAGCTTTTCTTAAATATAATAAACCTTTACTTGAACAATAAGACTTAAGCATCGTAAGATTGACACGGTTTATGACATAATAATGTAAGTCTTATGACACACGGCTCAAGTAAAGCATTTCACTTTTTTTCATTCTTTTTTATTTGTAATTTGCATTTATCCGGAATTCTATAGTCCATAGCCCTACATTACCACTGTGTTCATAACCAAATTTATTTGTCAAATTGTGATACTGAGTTGCCTTAGGGTCACTGTCAGATGATCCGTATTATTAAGATGACTTTATAACATCTACTTCTAATGGTCGTCATAGCCAAAGGATTCATGCTAACACAGCTGAGAATACATGTATGAAGGCAATCAGATTTTTTTTTTTTAATTATTATAGTATTATACACAATTTTGAAAACCATTGCATTGATTACAGTTAAGCCGTATTTATTTGTAATTTTCAATAGCAATATATATTTTTTTGTTTGTTTGTTTGTTTTTATTTAAAGGTAGCATTTACTTGAATAAAGTTTGTTGGGCTTTTTGTTTGTTTGTTTTTCTTTCTACAGTCTAACATCATAATTCGATGCCTATTCTGACATTTCCTGTACCTAGTATGAGATTTTCTTCTTGGGGTTCTCTTCTTGAGGTTAGGTTTGTCTTGTGCTCTGTCGTTGATGTATTGAATTCATCAGAAACGTGTGGTGAAGTGCAGACAAACTGATCCTCCTCTTGCGCTTCATGCTCGTATCGTGAGCTTTCGTTGTGATGGTGTCGATCCATTACTTTTGAGATTTATACTAGTTTGAATAGTGTTTTGGCTATCGTTATCATAGCGGTTGGTTTTTTGGCGTAATTAATTATTATTAGCTGTTCATTATTGGTGGTGCTAGCCCCTCAGACTGACGGTGTTGCTCTCTGTGGCTGAGATTTCCCAACACACCCACGATGCTGGAAAAGGTTCGGTAAGTGAATTAAAGCCATATGTACTGCGTGGGTAGAAACTCAATCTAATAGTGCTGTTTATAACTGGGCCTTAGAATCAGACCATCAATCAAACCTGGGGAAATAATGGACGGAAAAGAAAAACTAACTGCATTTGATCATCAACCCCCTGCAGACAAAGTACTGTACAGTAATATTTCACGCCTGAGATTGAGTTCAGGTTTTTTTACAGATGCTCCATTTTTTTTTTTTTTTTAAGTTTAATAATACTGTATAATGTTTAGAGTTATGTCAAATGTTTTATTTTAGTCTGTGAGTTGAAATCCATTTTAAATCTGTCCAACTTTAGCTGGATAGTTAAAAAGTGTGCAATAGTGTACATGCTAACACACAATTCCAAAGGTAGAAACATCGGGCCTTTGAAAGCACATCCATAAGCACTGCATAAATATTTACTACATTTATATATGCATATCTTCAGATATTGTTTAGTTATTAAATGTTTGTTTGATATCATATATGGGAATGTATTATAAAGTCTTCATAAATCTCTAGAACTAAGGAAGTTAGAGGAACGTGGCTGGATTTAATAACTGAGAAATGTCATGCAGGTCTAGGAAAATAATCTGACAGAGAAAGTTTATTATTATCCAATAACAGCACAATACTGAAGGTTTTATTCTTCTTATACTATATCAATTTGCCAATTAGTAATTTTTATTTCATAAGGAAGGACACATCATAGTTTTTCCCCATTTAATGCTGTGGAAGGTGCATGAACGTCCGTGTCAGTTTCTGTTCTCACTCGTTATAGCAGCTATAAATGGTCGTTCCCTCACATGTTGCTCTTTTTCCTCTCTCTTGAAGTGAGTAAGACGCGGAAAAAAACGCAGCTTGTCATTTTACAGAGAAAATTTTACAGCTTTAATTCTGAGTGTTAAACCTTCTGACCAATCAGAATCCAGAATTCAATTCAATGTGATGTAAAAAAAAACAAAAAAAAAACAACAAACCAGTATATATTATAAGTCTTGACTTAAGCCTTGCTCCTTATGGATGTGTTATAAAGGCCCAATGGAGGTACCTTTGAAATAAAATGTTACCAATTCTATCAGAACTTTTTTTTTCTCATTTATTTTATTTTCAACACTTCAGCAATCTCTATTTTTTACAGTTTTGTTACCTGACAGCTCACACATGTGAAGGTTTAGGCCACTTATTTTATTTTTTCGTATGAAACAGGACCTATGGGACCGTGTGAATGGTGATAGTTGTTGAATGTTTTTGTTAACTTAAAAAACCCCACAAATGCTAAAGGAAGTGGTCACAGTTCAGTCAAAATGCCAAAGAAACCCTGCTGATGAATCATGATTCTTGATTTATGATTCATGAATCATGATTCACCAAAGAAATCACTGTTCACAGATATGGCTGGAGGATGTAATAACTATTGTATATCCATCTCGTTCTTCTTCTGCTTACTGGATCTGTATTAAAGATTGCTTTGTATCATTTTTGCAACATGCAGTAGCCCTGAACTGCAAACTCCTAAAAAAAAAAAAAAAAAACGATTTTGGTTTATTGTTTAAACTTAATATCTCATTGTTTCAAATTTACAACTTATTATTTAGACTTTTTATTTCAAAATATTTTGTTAGATATTATTTTGACTTAATTTTTTCTTTTAATTAATAACTTACTTCAAATTTTTATGCTATTATTTTGACTATTTGACTATTTATAACTCGTTGTTTCAAGTGAATAACTTTATTCAAGATATTACGCCGTTATGTCAACCTACCTCGACTTCTATGTAAAAACATTACATTACAATATCATTTTGTCTCCTAACACTTAAATTGACAGAATTCTATGTATCCCATGAACTCCATAAATTAATTTTTACTGATTTAATCATTCAACATTCTATATCTGAATGCATTTGAGTGAATTACCGATTATTAGACGTATAAATGTGTTAACTAAAATTTTGCTGAAGTAGCATCTGGCTTACCAGCTGTCTGTAAAACACCTTATGAAATAAGCTTTACACGTTACTATTCAATGAATTAGCTAAAGAAAAAATCAACCGATAGATTATTAGTGCGAAATATTAAACAGCGAGATAAATTCTCAAAATAACAGATTATTAAGTCAGTATAATAAAGCACCAGTCTATCTTGAAATAATGAGATATTAAGATAAAATAATGAGAATTACTCAAAAGAACATGATATTTAGTTTGAATATAAAGATAAAATTTTTAATGAAATCACAATCAAAATAATAAGATAAGACTTTATTCATCCTGCTGGGAAATCTCTCACCAACATTTATTCAAAACAGTTACAGATACAGATGTAAGTAAAAGTGATAAGTAAAGTGACAAGTGAAGTAAATCAGCGAGGGAATTAAAGTGGCATGACAAGGGATGTAAAGTAATGAGGAAGTGATGTGAAGAGTGAAATAAAGCGGCATGACGGGTGAAGTACAGTGACAAGGCAAGGAAAGTGATGAAGTAAAGTAAACTGGTGAGTGAGGTACCGTTACAAGGGAAGCGAAGTGACGTGACGAGGGAAGTAAAGTAAAACTCCAAGTTATAGTATCCTGAAATAAAAGTATACCAGTTGCAGTTTCAGTTGCCATAGTAACTGTGATGGAAAGTCCAGTACAGTGCTAAAATTCAGAAGCGTCCAGAGTACAGCTGAAAAATCACCTTTTCCCAGCTCACTGCCGTACTAATGAGCCAGTAAGTCAACATAACAGCATTAATAGCAAGAAATAACACGTCATTAAGTTGAAGTAACAACAGAGCACTTAGGGTTGTTTGTTTGTTTGTTTGTTTTGTGGTTCAGGGCTTCTGTACAAAACCTCTAAATCGCTGTAAACTGCTGATATGATACGAGAAGCCATCATTCTGTTTTATCAGTAATGTTGATTAATTATTTCCCCAAACATGTTTTATACAGACATTAACACACACACACACACACATGCGCACACAGTTACAGTATACAGCTTTGTGTTAATAAGGAGTCGGTGTGTATTTTCCACGTGTTACCGGATCGTGAGTGCAGTGTTGAAGTCCGTTTCTCTCAGCGATGTGCTGTGCTGTTCATGAGCTCCTGATTCAGACTGATACTAAGGGGTGGGGATGTGAGTTTTTGGGCCTCTCTTAAAACTCATTTCTATTTCTTGTGCTATTTTCATACATGTAGTTCTTTTTATATCTCAGATGTACAGTGCAGAGTTATATCAGATGTGAAATAAAGGTTTGTTTTACATTTAGTTCCTTTTGTTCTGTGCATCATTGCAATCTGAGCTTAACTTCCACTTCCACATGAGCACGCTCACTTCACGTGTAAGGAACAACCCACTGCGTGTCATGCTGTTCGGGTGAAACAATCAGCTAGAGGATGGTGGAGAAGGGCTACAGGTTACATAACAGCACATCTTTAAGTGTTTTATTTCTCTTACGCCACAGCAATTTCGTAAGGGTTACAGTTTTTTATTTATTAATGGACGGCATGTTAAACGTTACATTTAATCATTTTAATGCGCTCGTTTGTTTAGTGACAGCTCAGTTACAGGGACCTCTACAGCAGATGCTCCACATATTTTTAAAAAAATAAAAACACGTTTATTTAACACTTATGGAAGGAGTCTCCAATGTCAGTGTTTCTGTAACAGTCAGAGGTAAAGCTGGAACTTCAACAACTAACCTTAAATAGTTCAAAAGTATGTGTCGCTCTTTGACCAATTAAAAGCTGTAATTGTTAGTAAGTTTCCGTGGTGTAAGAGGAATTAAACACTTGGAAACACTGTAACAGGGCCTCTACTTCAGCACCCTGTGGTTGATTATTTTCCTATAACAGCACCACACACAGAGTCCTTATCTCATGTATTTTTTGAAAGATTAAAACTTAATATGTTTTAAATATTAAGATGAATAAACAAGCTGAGAATCTTTTGCTAAGAACTCCAGTTTGATAAATGAGGTCTGAGACTCTTTAAACTCCCGCTGTCTCTGTATGAAGTAAAGGAAGTGTAAAATATGTGTGTGTGTGTGTGTGTATAAAAAATGACTAATAATAAACAGATTCCACTTTTGTTAAGAGAGTTAAAGTAAAAGAGGTCAGCTTCCGAATAAGTCATATCTCATTTTCGGGTTCACTTCATTATATACTGAATAAATAAGGTTTCCATGGCAACCGCTCCAATGGTAGTAGCAATGGAGGAAAATAAACCTATTTTAACCAGGAAACCAGGGCAGTGAGCATGAACTTAGACAGGGAATTACTCACATATATTCACAGAGGCTGTGATAGTTTGTGAATTTGAAAAAAAAAAAAAAAAAAGATTCAATTTGGGAGAAATTTGGGTTGACGGATAAGTCATTGTTTTCCAGGCATTTCTCTTATTAAGGCAAATGTCATGTGATTACAGCGAGGCCAGGAGTCATCCAGAGAAAATGTCAGGCACATCATTATTTCACATTTCAGCCAGCATCAGAGATTTATCTTCTTTTTTTTCTCTCCCCTTTCTTTTTTCCAAATCTTTGACAGTCCTTAAACCTAATAAGTATAATAAGCCCTCTTCCGGAGGAGACGAATTCCGCTTGCTGAATTATTTTCAAAGACGTTCAACCTTTGTTTATGCTGAAACAGCACTGGGAGCTTTAGCCTACTTACTCTTTCACTGTTTTCTCGCTTTACTCTTCTCTTCATGTTTATTCTGCTCTCATTGAGGACATCTGGCAAAAACAACAAGCTGGAAATGACTGCAGGCTTCGTAACAGCTGGAAAGAAATGAACAGAATCACACGTCTCATCACTTCTGTTTGAAGGAATAATGAAGTAATTTAGTGGGCGGAGAAAAAAAGTGGGCGGAGTTCAAATAAATAGATAATAATAGACAATAAGTAATAAATGTGTAGAAGTCTGTTCTCACTAGTTAAAGACAAACGTATAAATTTGATCAAGTTTAAATAATGAGAAAACATCACAATTATTCCACCTTATAAGTAAAAAAAAAACACCATGTGTTGTGCGATAAAAGTAAAATAATCAGTAACGGGGTGGTGTGATGAAGCAGAGTTGATTATTTTCCTCTAACAGCATTATTATTTTTATTATATATATTTATCATATATATTTTTAAAGATACAGCTTTGCCTGTTACAAAGTGCTGACACTGGGGACTACTTCCATAAATTTTACATGAACGTCTCCTTCCAGAAAACTTTTAGAAAGAAAGAAAGAAAGAAAGAAAGAAAAGAAATGGGCATAAATTTTACATTCAAGAAAAAAGTGAACAACAACGAAAACAAGCAAGACAGAGAGAAAAAATATATATATATCACAAAAAAGAAAAAGAAATTAGAACAATATCAAGAAGAAAAGAACATTGTGAATGAGCTGTTATTACAGAGATGATAACCTGTATGAACAAGGGCAATAATATAAACATTATTATATATATATATAATATATATGGTGGCACTGGTAGTGCGGTGGTTAGCACTGTCGCCTCACAGCAAGAAGGTCCTGGGTTCGATCCCCGGGTCACCCAGGGTGCCT
>JAQMYM010000036.1:1068292-1082255 GCA_030014255.1 Parauchenoglanis ngamensis
GCCAGAAATATGTTAAATCAGCAGAAATATATTAGACAACTCACAAAAAAATTTTTTTGTAACCCAGTGTTATATTAAATCCTCCTCATGACCATGGTGGAGCATGATGACTGGTTTAGTTCTATAGGACAGTAGTTGAAGTTCTTCTTGTTAGCCTCCGTAGCAGTTTGTTAGCTTGTTAGTAGCAGTAGCTCTCGCTGAACTCTTTGCTGTTCTCTATATTTAGCTACCGCCAAGTTTGTTTAGATTGGCGGTGGTGTAATGTATCTCAAATCAGTCAAACATTTCAACAATCCGTCACTCTGACTTCCTGTTTAAAAAGGAAATGCATCAACATCAACAATGGCTCTCAAGCCTTTTCATGGGGACTTTTAGAAACCCTGAACTTGAATCATCTGACTACAGAGCCTGGAAAATGCAGTGCTCACATCTTCATGTCTGGAACTAAATGACCTCCTGCATGCCAGTCAATCTGGTTACAAGGCTAAGTGGTCCTTGATGAGGTTTTACACAAACTCAGAGAGAACAGGATTTGAGAGTCTTCTGTCCTTCACCTCTCCTCCTTCTTTGATGCTCTAAATTCCCAGATCCTCATTTCTCTTCTTGGTGATTGGGGGATTAGGAGCCACACTCTGATCTACTTCTCATCATTCTTATGGGATCCACCCATATAGTTTAAGTGGTTCATATTCTTCACCTCACAGTCTTACTGCTGGAATCCCTCAGGGGTCAGTACTCAGTCCACTCTTGTTCTTTCTGTATATTGAGTCTCTGGGCTCAGTGATCAAATCCCATGGCTTATTCTATCAATGGTACACTGATAACACACATCGTCACTTTACTTTTCCTTCATCCACCACACTAGACTCTACAAACACGTAAAACTGCCATTCAGACGTCTCTGGATGATGACAAAATTGATCCTGGTGAGGAACTCCTGTCTCCGCTGGACCTGATCCAGAAAGTCTCGTACAATACAAATTATTTTATTATAAATAAATGATTTATTATTATATTTACAAAATGTTCTCTACATGACTGTTAATTCTTTGTAAACACACACGGAGTCGTCTCTCGAAATCATGATGAACTCGCGTTAACACACTGGAGTCACACTCCAGATGTGTTCCTTTAAATGATCCTTGTGCTGTAGCCATGAGAATGATTCCTATACGTTGTTCTTCTGTCAAAAAATGCATAATATAAATTGTATGACATATTTTGGAAGACATTTTGCTAAAAAAAAGCATTAATTTCCCCTATCTCTGTAGAAGTTTGGACACCCTGTATACACAGTGGAACCTTACAAAACACAGACATGGTATTTAATTAACAGAAAAGGTTCCAGGTAGATCCTCTTTCCTTCAAAAGAACCCTTTTTGACCCTATAGCGCACAGTTACAGAAAGTAATTACATGTCGCTCTATCTGGTGTCGCCCAGATGAGGATGGGTTCCTCTCGAGGTTTCTTCCTCTTGTCTCAGGGAGTTTGTCCTTGCTGCTTAAAGCTGCTTGGTGACCATGTCCATTTCAATAAACAAAAAAGCAAAAATAAAACTGAAATTGAAATCGGGACTCGGGAAATCGGGATTTGTGCTTTCAGTTTGGCAGAATAACCGTGATATGGAGCATGTTCCTCATTTTTATATAAAGACATCATTTTGATAAGTTTATGATTTTATGAATTTCCCTCTGGGATTAATAAAGTGATCCATCTGCAGGTTCGACCCGGTTATTTTTTCCTCTGATTAATTCTCTAAACTTTGAGATTTGTGAAGTTATGGAAAGTATGTTTGGAGTGTTCATATTAATAGGTTAATAAAGCAAGATTGTACAGAGGAAACTAGACCCGGTTTTAGCTAAATCATATTACGCAAACTTGAAACAACTTTTAAAGAAAGACTAAGAGACATAAAAACATTTAAACAGCACTTTACAGAAAGTAAATTACTCAAATTAAAACAATGGCATGCAATAAAATGAAATGAAATCTGAAAATATATAAAGCACCACATATAGCAAAAAAGAAAAGGAAAAACATGTATAAAAAAATGAATTAAGATAAAATAGATAGATAAAGTGATCAAGAATAAAAGCTAAGCAGAACACAGAAATTAAATTGATCCAAATCATCCAGAACTCTGGAGTTATCATGGAGGAAAAGAATAATGATTGATGATGATTACCAGCATGTTCATATTAGTTGATTTTAAGAGCTCTCAGTGGAATATATCGAATAATCAGTTTCAAGATCATGTAGATTATGTCCTGAGTCATGCCAAGTAATTTTACATTTCTGTAAACTAGTAACAGAACTCTGTGCTAAAGCAGAGGTGCGTTCAGCAGCAATACCGTTACGTAACATTAGTCTAACAAAAGCTAATAGGAACAAGCGCACACCGCTAGCTGATATCACCTAACGTTCTTGAGGGGTCGCTAGCCTGTAACAGACAAGATGTTGGACGAGGAAGTAAAGCTGCCTTCACATGCTCGAGATTACGAGTTGAGGGAGCGTTCATGTGCAACCTCCAAAGCGGCAACTAGAATTTAACATCATTCTGAAGGCAGCTTAATGTTCATGCTTTGACCGCAACGAGCAAGAAGAAAAATGCTAGGAAGATGTTAACCTCTAATACTTGCCCTAAGTTGCTTTCCGAGAACGCTGCAAGTCTCAATCTGATGGTCAAATCATTTATATTTGTGACAAGAAGTCGAAAAAAGTGTTTTTCAATGATTTTCAAGAAATCTGCAGAGCTCCAGAGAGGAGGTTGCACAGAGCATGATCAGGAAGTTTGTGAGAAACAAGGCCTTTAATGAACACTACATTTAAAAAAAAAAAGGTTAGTGAACATTACTTACAGGAAATGCACGCTGCACTCAGCCTGATCCCGTCCTCAGGAAGAGAATTACAGCGATCCAGACGCATGAACACAGAATCGTGTACAAGTTTATCACTGTGTATTTCTGAGGAACAGTTTTGTAATGATTGCTTAAAGCTCTTAAAGCTGCCGTCAGTATTGAACAGGAAATTAAATTCCAGCTTTTTGATGCAGTTTATAACCCCGATAGAAAGCGATTTCTCTTTTATTATTGTTTAACTGACAAAAATTAGGACCCATCCAGAACTTGATGAAAATAATCATTTAACAAAGCTGTTCGTGCGTACAGTAGTGACGTCTGCATACCGGTGGAAGGAACTGTGTTTAACGTATTTACTGTTTAATTTACTGATTTTCCTGGCCAATAGGAGCCTACAGTATATACAGCTTCCAAAATTAATAACAGAAGCGAACACGAAGAGAAGTTTACAGCTAGGCGCGAGCTCGGGCTCGAAAGAAATTACTTCCTTCAGGCAAGAAAATCTCATATGTAGAATACCTCGTCTCGTAACGGCACTTATCCCTCTGCTTTTAGGCTCCTCATAACCGCATCAGGATCTTTATAAATTTATATATTTATAACTTACAAAGTGTGTGTGTGTGTATATATATATATATATATAGATAGATAGATAGATAGATAGATAGATAATGTTTGCTTGTTTGTTTATATTCAAATATCTTTATTCACTGCAGAATTACTTTGACACATTGTTAAATTTTTTTATTCTGGGTTAGTGCTGGACCGGGTCACCTCACTGCACTAATTCTGGATTCTGATTGGTCGGAAGGTGTTGATTAATTTTCTCTCACGGCAGCTCTGACAGTAGCGCGGGTTTATTTTAACATGCTGGTTCTGATGCGTTATCGTTTCTATAGCAACAGCTCATTCATGGGGGTTTGTACGGTGGATGTTCTGCTTTATAACGGATTTAAAAATATGCATAATTGTTGATATTGTGAAGTTTTCTTTCATTTGTTTAATATTTATGGAAGGAGTCTGACATTTTCTGACATCTTCAGTACAGGAGATTTACTCTTCTTTGCAGTTTCTCAGGAACATGACGAGAGGCTGGTGAGATAACGACTGTATGTAAGTTTAAAAAAAAAAGGATGATGTATCATGTTTTAATAAATAAAATGTTATAATTGTTGGCAAATTACCGTGGCAATTTTGTTGGTAACAGAAACGCCGCTTCACGCTGCCACCTCACCAGTTGTTATTTCACTGTAACAGCCTGACACACGCAGTGTTTACTCCTTACATGGGGCACATGGAGTAAAAAGTGCAAGAGCAAATTTAAGCTATTTTTCTGCTCCATTTATTCTAAAATATTCATGCAGTAGTTGTTGAATTGAATAAGCTTGTTTATGTCCGTGTTGTATCGAGCGACAGTGAAACCGATTCCTCTCAGTCGTGTGTTTCAACCTGAGGCTCGGTGGTCACGTAAACGAAAACGAGCCCTAGTTAAATACTTACCTGCTTTTCATTTCCACTGGATTTGAAAATCTTCCAGAACCTCCAGAGGATGACGAATCATTCCAAGCGCCTTAATTTTTCCTCTCCTGTCTCAGCCTACCTGTGCCTTCCGGTATCAAGAGCCATTTTAGGCTCAATTATTGGATTTTGTTTCTCGCTTCTCTTATCCAGCTCTGCGCTGACAGCCTTAGCCGCGGGTCGGATTCTTACTTTGTACTCTCTAATAGATCTGATTTCTGACTTCGGCCTGATGGGATCGGAAGATTGATCGCTTCGGTCCACCACATGGTGTGGCACAGAGATAGACTGTGTTCCCATAGAAGCGTGAGGGAAACGGAAACACACACACACACACACACACACACACACAAACACAAAATAAAAAATGTCAAGATGATCCGGCATGATGATCCAGAAATAGGTCAGTCCTGAAACCCTATTATATTGGACATATTACACCATTGTCAGGAATGCTGGTGCTTGGTGATGAAGCGGGTAAAAATAGCACATTCACAAAGATGAGAGAGTGGAAGTGGAACGAGACCATGCCATGGATTATCTCCTTATTTTAAAGCATCCCCAATGCTTTTTTCCTCCAGTGATCAGAGCGTAAACATCCCCTGGCCTCTACCCTTATTATATCCGAGAATAATTCCGATTCAGACTCTCCAAATCTCCAAGACGCCTGCATGGTGCACGCAGAGATCAGCTACTAATGAGCTTCGGCACTCCGACTCGCACCTGCAGCCCACTCGTCAGGGTCTGGGGTCTCACAGGTAACGCGTACATTAAAGTTATTTTCAACACTGTAACCTGGCAGCAGCACTGCAGCAGGGAGAACCTGTCGAGGAGCGGGAACACAAGCACATGGAAACATTCAGAATAACTTGGAGCACAGTTTTGAAGAAAAACAAATAATAATTCATACATGTGGGAGATAAAATCAGAAAAAATACATTTATGAAAGAGAACTATAACAATAAAAGAAACGAAATCGTAAAGATTTTTAGAGAAAAAAAATCTAAATGAAAGATGAAATAAATATGTAACAATGTGTAAGAAAGGAAATTATATATTTTAGAATTGGTGTGTGTGTGTGTGTGTGTGTGTGTGTGAGAGAGAGCATACACATGGAGAGCCAGAGAGAGAGACCTTTATTTCCAATTGCTCAGAGCATAGCATCAGTAAGTAGATAGTAATTAAAAACACACACAAACAAAACACATCTTTTTAGTGCAACAGATAAACAAAATTAAGTTCATTGTTTACAAGACAGCACGGTGCTCCTTTTTGCCACCAAATTATCTCAAAAGCTTTCAGGTTTACAGATTTTTATTTTTTATTTTTTATGTAAAAGAAATTTGCCCAGAATAAAATTTAAAAGTTGACATTTAGCTTGCCTTCTTTGTGTGTATTTTATACCCAGGATAAAAGTTTGTACTGAAAGGTTTTCATTAAGACACCCAAAACCCTTCTGTAGGAAATGAAAAAGAGGTTTAAGTCTGGAGTCGTTACCGCTATCAGCATGCAGAATAGAGATAAAAGCATTAACAGCGATGATGCCATCCAGGATTCTCCACTGTATATCTCCAGCTGTTTTTGTAAATGGCGGCTTGTAGCGTGTTCCATCGTGGCCGCTCCTTCGTTGTCAGCCCGAGGACCGTGCGCCAAGGTGTCGGCTCGAACATGCAGCCGTTTCTTATTGAAAACATTCACACCAGCCTTATAAAGTGTGATAGAGAGAGTGTGAGAGACGGACACTAATTTACAAGTCTTTCACTTCTATTTATTTATATCTCCTTTTTAATTAAATAGCTGTTACAACAATTATTATTGTTAATATTATTTCAATGTGATTTATGAATCTCTCTGCATGCTTTGACAACACAAGCACATTTTTGTCATGTCAGAAAAGCCTTTGAAATTAAAAAAGGCTGAGAGACCGAGAGAGACAGAGGGAGACGGAGAGACAGAGAAAGACCATGAGAGAGATGGGGAGAGAGACAGGGAGAGAATGAGAGAGGGAGAACGAGAGAGAAGAGAGAGACCATGAGAGAGATGGGGAGAGAGCGAGATGGAGAGAGAGAGACAGAGAGAGACCATGAGAGAGATGGGGAGAGAGACAGGGAGAGAGAGAGACAGAGAAAGAGAGAGAGAGTGAGACAGAGAAAGAGAGAGAGAGACAGAGAGAGACCATGAGAGAGATGGGGAGAGAGCGAGATGGAGAGAGAGAGACAGACAGGGAGAGAGAGATTGATAGAGACACAGAGAGAGAGGGAGAAAATGTTTAAATATTAGTTACATTTTAAAATGAATATAAAACAAATGAACAGAAAGTAGATATTCTTATAATTAAAGTATATACTCTGTCTGTGTGTGTGTGTGTGTGTGTGTGTGTGTGTGTGTGTGTGTGTGTGTGTGTGTGTGTGTGTCTGACAGCTGACATGAGTTGGAATTAGCCTTTTTATAAATGTTTAAATAGGTTTATGTTGAAATTTATAAAAGTGTCACTTTTTTTGCATCAACCTGACTTTTAAAAAAAAAAATTTTTTGTTAATTAGACGATTTGGAATAATCCATTCTAAACGTGGACAGTATGTCATTTCTCATGAATGCAGGTTTTGTGAACACCACAGCAGGACACGGGTCCAGCGCAGACTGTTACAGAGCCTCAGAAAAACCCTCAAAAACATTCAACTCTCCAACAGAAATGGCATCTGAGCCGAGCAGATCGAGTTGTGATTCGAGTTTTGATAGAGCCACTCGTCCTGCTGCGGAGGAAAGCGAATTAAATCGAGGACACAAAGCTAGACTGATAAGTGTGATCTTTGTCCCCTCGTATCCTTCGCCGCGGTGCTGAGAGGACACGGCTGAGACGGCCTCGTTCTGTACCACTCTTCACGGGAAATGAATTCCTCAATAAAACACAACACTGTCCCTCTGCTGATGACGCATCACCTCCCTTCAGCTGCGGCTACACCACGTAAACATTTAGTGAGCTTCAAGACTCGCTGTCAGCTCAGGCAAGGCACGCAAAGCTGAAGCTGACGTTGAGCGGTATTCAGAGTGGAGTTCTGAAAAAAAATGTGTACAATGATATTGGAACCATTTTATTCTTACTGGTTGAACACGCCTCCCATTCCCCGCCCATGTACACAAAGCCACGCCCACAGAACCGATGGTGGCCAGAGGAGTGCAGTAGTTTGCTGAAGGAAAAAAAAGATAAATAATTTTAAAAAAATCAATAAAGACAAGTGGTTGTAAAAGTGCAATGTATTATACAGCACAGGAACAAGATAATAATATGCCATAAAAATACTAAATATAAAAATCAGATGCACTGAAATCAGTGGTGGTTAAAAAATAACACAGTAAATGTATAATATAATAACAGTAAATGTACTGAGCTTGTTTGCTTTACAAATGATTGGCTTTGCCAAGTGATAAGAATATAAGCACCTGCACTGTAAAAAAAAAACCCCAAAAACAACAAAAAAAAACCATAACACTAAATATTTACAGTTTCAATTTAAGTTTAAATGTAATATTTAAGTTTACAATTTAAATTTTTATTGTATACAGATAATGTCTGTAAAATTACACACATTACCAGCTGTTTTTCTAACTAGACAAATTAGTTATTTCCCTTTTTTTTTTACAAGAAAATTGCTATTATTTACATATTTTCTCTACTTTCTTAAATTTCGAAGATAAGTATATGAAATGACAATTAACTATGATAAAATATATAACTCATTAAATAAAGATTTATGTCCATATTAGCAGTTCAACACTTCTTCCTAATTTTAAGGTAGACATTATTAGTTTTATATTAATGCATATTTTTTGCATTTAATACTTTGAAATTCCAGATGCAGATTAAACAAACCTTTTTATTAAATCAAACATAATTCAGTCTTTCTTAAAGTGGATCCATGAGGAGATGGCACTGGCAGCGCAGCACAAGCCCCTCACCCAGATACACGTTTATCATTTCACTGTTTATCTGATCCAAGTCTTTCACCATCTTCCTTGAGTGAGTGAGTAACCATCTTCCTTGCTATTTCAGTGATGTGCTTCTTTCCTGGTTTCTTGCACACAGTCTGTATTTCAGCAACCATGATCCTAATGACCTCCCTTCTCTCTGCTGCTGCAGCCTCTTCTCAGTATCCAGTAACTTTCCAGTAGGGCATCTTACTCCAGGGCATGTTAAAGCTGTAACACTAGCTATTGTCCTCTCTGAGTAAAGGTGAGGACCCACTCTCTGAGGCGGTGAGTGGGTGAAGCTTGATTTCTAATGGCTGTGACCAAAACAGAGCTCCTTGTGGCAGTGGCCTTCAGCATGGAGTGACCGCTGGTGACGGAATCAGTCTCACTAGGGTTAGGGTTAGGGTTATGAATGAATCTTCAGCACTTCAGTCATTCCCATTCTTCTGTCTAGTGAGTCAACCCTAATCTTCTTGCAAACATAACTAAAAAGGTCTCTACAGACTTTAAAAATATTTTCTTTATATATATAAAAACACACATGCGACATCAGATGGGACTGGTTTGAGAGAGACTGGCATATAGTCTTAAAATTTTCTATCCTCCTCACACACCTCTTGAAATAGGAAGGTTTACGCTCAAATCTCATTGTCCATAGCTGTATTAAGGGACCTGGTTTGAGAGTCAATGATGCGTAATGGAGAAGATGGTGATGTTTGCGTTTTAGATGATCAGAAGGTAACACTGCTTTCCTTATTTTTAGATACTCAACCACAATGATAATCTGGGCAGTAGTGATTATGGGTGCACACACTGGTTCCACAAGTTGTTTCAAAGTGGTCACTAGTTGCCACACTGGGTCCTGAGGATCAACTTTGTCACCAATAATGACAGTCTAAAGAGACCCCAGTTCTCTGATTGTGTTAGCCTTTTCACTCACCTGACGGGGAGACATCATCCATATCACTCTCCTGCAATGACTCCACTGCTTTTTGTAGGCATCAGCAGTTCATACAGGAAAGCTCTGGCTCACATTTTGGTCTCTTGGTACCTCACAATATCTACAGAAGTACATGAAAGTGCTGAAATTCTGTGTGTAGTCACCAATGCAGTGCGACCCCAAATTGTCACCTACAATAGATCAAGCTGTCTCAGGTCTGACAACATTCTAGAAAACACTGTGACCAAAAGCTTTAAAATCAGTCTCTTTGCACAGCAGTACGAACTGCATATTGCCAATACTGGAATGACGGAATGGCTCAAAGTGTGCAGGTGTAGCGTAAACGCCCACGAGCTTATGTTTTTTTCCTAGCTGATCCAAGCGAGTTGACAACTTCACATGAATCTTACCAGATACCAGATCAGTTTTAAGATGATTTCCCCTGCTCATTGGATCTGAAGACTGAGCCAGTACACATATCACTGAAGATGCCATCAGAAACCAGGCGAGTTTGAGACTTAACACACTCTGGCCACACAACATGATCTGTCAGAACTGTTCTTAGTGATAGACAGGGCTGTGTAATGTGCATAGCTGTCTCGCCTATGTTCAGTGGTGCCCAGGTGAACCTTTTCTGGGTTCTTCTAAGTTCTTCTGAAAATACTGCCTTCTGTTGTATTCAGTGGAGTGATGAGAGCTACGTGCAACATGCAAATCAGTTCCCTGTAGACTCTGAAAAACTGAATCAATATCAGTATCTGACATAGTATTGTTGACACTAAGTGTCTCTTTAATCTTGTCTGACAAGTGTCATTCAAACCATTGTTCTATTCAACAATCATTTGAATCGTTGATGATGGAGCAATACACTTTGGTGTTGCACGTAAAACAGGCGCAGATTTCTCATGTACAAAGACCTAATATCAATATCTTCTGTAATCGGAGACTGATTTTCACTTTGGTCCGTTCCCATTCCAGTTTCACTGGGCCCAATCTGAGAGGACACCCATGGCTCAGAATATGTGACACTAACATTTACAACTGTTTCAGGTCTATGCGTTCTTGAAACATGGGATATAAATGATGACTTTACTATAAACACCTTGTTACAATTGCTGAATGGGCAATCTACTAATTCATGTTTACTCAAATGTACCTTTGGGTTTGTGAGAAGATCGCTCAGATCTGTGCACTGCTTCTTGCAATTAACATCACATACAAATGGCCTTTGTGTGTCATATAACTGTGAGACTGTGCTGGTGTGAGAACGGTACACACGAGCTTCTAATGCAGTGTACTTGGTGAATTTTTGTGTGCAGTTCAGAAAAGCAACATGGGCAATAACTATTTGCCTCATGTCTATGCAGCATCTGATGAGCAGCATAGCTTGTAATACTTTTCAGGGACATACCACATGAGCAGCGTAACGTATGCCATTGTAGCCCACTGATAGAACATCTTTTCAACTAGTCAACCCAGCACAAAAGGAAAATACAAACTAGAACACACCTAAAATCTCTATGTAATGATATGACTAATTAATAACTGCACTTTGAATTCTTAACTTTGCAAGTAAAAGCTCAGCAGACCATGGTGCACACACTCACAAACAGCCTTCAGCTAAGGCTGCACGTGTGTGATGAAGACGTGTTCCCCTGTGTGTTATGTCACCTGTAGCCAAACAGGAAAAATACAGCAAATGTAGTAACTTGGTATTAGCAAACAAAAAAAATCCTAATTATTACATGAAAAAAATGGTTGATAAACCATAAACTAATATGTTTATTTTAAGCTACTAGCTAACACTTGGTGCACACGGTCAAAATCTGATGATGCCTAATGCTAAGTAGTAACTTACTTAGCTAGTAAGCTAGCTAACATTAGCCTTATTATTACCATTTCTTACATTCTTCTCCACTTGGGGAAGTATTAAAGAATGTGAAAACAATGGGAAACGTCTAGCTCGTCTAAGGGAAGACCGTGTATGCAATGCTTTCTGTCGAAGGATGCACGGTGTGTGTGTACGTGACTTCGTGAGGTGTGGCTAGTGTGGGGTGGAGGAACAGATACAAACCAACTGGTGAGCCAGTTTAGAATTGAAATGATGCTGGAGAAACAATGACCGTTGCACAATAAACAATTAAGAGTGGTTTTATAACTTCCAATGTCCACTGAAAATAATTTCTAATCATTGGGGTTTTTTTTTATATTCATAAAATGACAATGAAATTGAAAATAAAAATGCTATATAAAAAACATGATTTCCATATTCTGGAAATTGGGCAGGTAAAACATATTACTGCTGGTTGATATTTTGTTTACATCAAGTTTAGTCAACTTTATTCGTATACCTTTAAACACACCACAGTTGATCCACGGAGCTTTATAAAGAAAATGACGAACAGAGATGAGAAAAGCAAATTCTTACACACTCCCCACAAACAAACTCAGATTGCATGTAGACAGCTTGCTGTGATGGTTATCATTTTATCAGGATGTGAATTTGTTAGTATGTGCATAGAAATCATATGGTCACATCAGTGTCCTGAGCAAGAGTGTTAGAGAGAGAAAAATGCAGTGAGGCAAGTCAAACTGAGGCATATAGGGAAATCAGAGTCCCTCGAAGAAATACCTAAAAAGGATCAGGACTGAAGCGGAACCAAGGTCCTTCTTTCAGTGAGGTGACGATGACAACCGTTGAGTCATCTTACAACAAGCAATACACGTGCCATTCCAACCCCACATTCCCACTGTGTTGAGTTGAATGATGATGCATGTCTTATCAAACTGCACAAAGGCTGCTGAATTGATCTTGCTGGTTAGACAGCAAGGCCTGCTAGGGTTCAATAGCGGACCAATTCAACGGCCAGTCCTTACGATGTTGTGTTTGTCTTTATTGTATTTTAGTTATTGATGGAAGCAGGAAATATTTACAGTGAGAAGTTCAACAATTTCAGTTGCATTGTCTCGTTTCAGGGATGGCTAGTGGCCTAACCACTGCAAGCCTGGCTCAGAGCTTGGCGAAAAAACAAGTCAAGAAGAGGGGAATTGGACTTGCGCTGGACTGACTCACTTCATACAGTTAGCTAAAAATATGAAGACAAATGTTGCAGCTTGAATGGGACAGTTCACATTTTGGCATAAGGGTCATTCTACAGGCCATATGAATGTAACAGTAATGTCACAATGACATTTAGGCTCTTGGATTTATTTAAAGAACCACTTCTAAACACTATAACAGTAAGATATGGTTCTTTTTCCCCCGATTCCACCGCATTCACCTTTCTTATAAGTTACTTCGCAGCTCAAGTGCATTCATAACGTTACCTGGCAGCAGTGCGGCTGCAGGGGGATTCGCTTGGCAAGCTATAATTAACAGTAGCTAGCTTGTGGAGAGCAGGGTATATACATTTACAAAGACTAAATTGTAAGTAGACAAAAATGTAACATTGAATAAACAGCATACTTATTTTTTGTCAAATTATTCAGTGTAGTTAGCCATCTCACTAGTAGGACTGCAGTTAGTTATATTAGAGTTTCAGCTGTTAGCTAGTTGTAGGCTAGTTTTCTCTGAATATTTCTAGCTAACAGGAACTATACCGGTTTATACCCGCTCTTCTACTTTAACCTTCTCAGGTAAACCATGTTGTGAAGCACCAAACATGTGTGTTAATGTTCGCTTTTGGTTTGCTTTTGGTAAAGATGCGATTCTTTGCAATTGGACTTGGTATATTAGCTCACAGACACTGACATCAAGTTCAATTTCTAGAACATTCCGAAACACACAACAGGACTGGAGATCGGTAAGACTTGGAAGCAGGATTTTAATCTTTAAGATTTAGCTTAGCTTTGTGTTGATGTATGGTGTTGCCGCTATCAAGGCTGGAGACTAAAGAGACCCTCCCTTCTCCAGGATCTTCTGTTCAATCTGTGTGAAGCCAATGCCGACCCACGTCAGTTTAAGAATGTTTTGCCCTCTCCGAATATAATTAATCATTAACGGTGGTCTGTTAGGTATCTCAACCCATGTCTTATCTGATGCAGCGTCATTTATTTTGTACTAAGTAGGTTTTAGTATTCACATGTCAAAATGGAAGAGATACAAAAGAAAACATCTTACACACACACACACGTTTAACTTTACAGTTAAATGTTACATTTGACTTCCTGTAACTGTTTACCCCAAAAAACAGCACAGAATGGGACTATAAACAGGGGCATCCACACATGTACAGATAAATACACATACAAACATACATATTGTATAAATATGGTGTGTTCCTTTAAGAAAATGCTTAACTGCAAAAGAAGCTCTGAAGTTTGGTTTTATAAAAAGGCAGCTTCTTTGAGTTTCATGTTTTTTAAGGATAGATAACACTTTTTGTGTTTTATGCAGAGCTCTTGCACCTGGATAACAGCAGGTTTTAACCTAACTGGAGCTGACATGTGTGGCCGTGGTGTCACCAATAACCAGGATTTGTGGCTCTGCTGTGGATGATGTCACGGAGTTTACCGTGAGGCGGTTTAGTAATATTTTGTGTATGACCATATCCTGTCACATTTACGTCATTTGGCAGACGCCCTTATCCAGAGCGATTACATGTATCTCATTTATACAACTGAGCAGTTGAGGGTTAAGGGCCTTGCTCAAGGGCCCATCAGCGATAGCTTGGCAGTG
>JAQMYM010000036.1:1098244-1120314 GCA_030014255.1 Parauchenoglanis ngamensis
AACAAGCTTGGTCGTGTCATAAAGACCTAAATTATCACAGGATACAGAAAGGACAGCTGGACGCCATAAAATCTCAGCAAGATGACAATCCCATCCAGCAGGGTCAAAGGACAGAACAGAGAAGACAGAAGACAGTGATCAAATCAAACAAGCAGGGACAAGATTTTCAATCTAACAAGCGCTGCGAGGAATGTATCATGACAGAAGAGCAAAATTCATGAGAGTGAACTGATGGAACAGGATCAGTAACATGAACAGTTCAGGAGGCTTGAACCAGAACAGGTGCTTTAGCTTGAGCTGGAACTTGTTCTGTAGCTTGAGCTGGAACAGGCTGTGCAGCCTTTACTGGAACTTGTTCAGTAACCTTGTTCGGATGACAAGATGGCGGGATCAAATGACAAGATGGCGGCGCGGCAGTAGCACACAGCGGCCACTCCTGATCCAAAAAGGAGGATCATCCAAACTCCGATGGCACATGGACGCCGAAACAAACGGTGTTCATATATATCCACAAGAAACCTTACTGGCATTAAGGAATGCTCGAAAACAGACCTACAGAATGAACTCTTGGAAACGCTACGCGCCCTCGAGTTGTCGCAGAAAAAAGTCCTCTGCGTGGCCTTATGCCAGCAGCCGGGGGAGGGTCCGGACAACAAACAAAACAAAAGCGGAGTGCGAGGAAGCGTGCGGGGGTCCGTGCAAGGCTAAGAGCTAGTCCTAGCTGGCTGGCTACACCATCCATAACACTTTCCAATATCTGCACTCTGGACAATAAACTGGACTATATCCGACTCCAGCAGACTACCCAGCGCGAGTTTAGAGATTACTGTATCTTTGTTTTCACAGAGACATGGCTCAGTGACAGAGTTCCGGACACTCTTAGCTGAGCTAACTGCATTTCATGCCAACAGGAAAGAAGCTCTATTCAGTATGACTCGCGGTGGTGCCTGTGTGTTTACAATAACACGGAATGGTGCAAGAACTGGTATCCAGCTACTGCTCACCACTTGTGGAGGCTATGACAGTTAGATGCATACCTTTTTATTTACCCTGGGAATTCACCGGTGTGCGCAATGACGGAGTGTACATTCCCCCCAGCGCTAACGCTAAGTATGCGCTCTGTGAGCTGCACAGGGAAATTAGCGATCTACAGAATGCACACCCCGATGGACTGTTTATCGTCGCCTGAGATTTCAACCATGCAAATCTCAAGCCAGTGCTCCCGAAATTCCATCAGTATGTGGACTTTGCAACGAGAGGGGCAAAACGCGCTGGATCTTGTTTACACAAACTTTCTCGGCGTGAACTGCGATGAGCCCCGCCCCCACCTTGGCTACTCAGACCACATCACTGTTATGCTAATGCCAGCATACAGGCTGCTCGTCAGATGCATCAAGCCGGTTCTGAACCTGGCCTGCAGGAGCCATCTCTGCTCTTCAGGACTGTTTTGAAAACACAGAATGGCATATGTTCAGGGAGGCTGCAACCGAAGGTGACAACACCAACTTGGAGTAGTACACATCCTCAGTGACCAGCTACATCAACAAGTGCGTAGATGGCATCACTGCCTCATTACACGCCTAAACAGGAAGCCTTGAATGACTGCAGAGGTGCGTGAGCTGCTGAAGACCCGTGACTCTGCCTTCAGATCAGGTGACAAGGCGGCCCTAAGAACAACGAGGGCCAAACTGTCTCGGGCCATCAGAGCAGCAAAGCGGGAACACGGCCAGAGAATCCACAGAAACTTCCAGGACAGCGGCGATAGGCGGCGCATGTGGCAGGGCATCCTGGGCATTAGAGACTACAGGACAACTACACCCTTGCAGTGATGCCTCCCTACCTGAAGGAGGACCAAAACCGGTCCACAGCCGATGCCATTGCCACCACCCTACATCTGGCCCTCACACATATGGACAATAAGGACACCTTTGTACGAATGCTGTTCATAGACATCAGTTCAGCATTCAACACAATCATTTCTCAGCACCTGACTGGGAAGCTGAGCCTGCTGGGAACCTCTCTTTGCAACTGGATCCTGGAATTCCTGACTGAGAGACCTCAGTTCGGATTAGGAACAGTATCTCCAGCACCACCACACTAAGCACTGGGGCCCCCCATGGCTGTGTGCTCAGTCCACTACTGTTCACTCACGACTGTGCAGCAACACACAGCTCGAACCACATCATCAAGTTCGCTGATGACACGACCGTGGTGGGTCTCAGCAGCAAGAACGACGAGTCAGCATATAGCGAGGAGGTGCAGCAGCTAAAGGACTGGTGCAAAGGATTTTGTAGGAAGGGGTGCTGCATGCTGATGAGCTCCTCAGAGAACACACGTGAAGGTTTGGTGAGCCACAGAATCATGCACCTTACCCAGATTGGGTCTAAGAGCCGAGGCTCCACCAAACTCTCCCGGAGCAATCGGCAGAGGAGTAAGATAATGGTTGGAGTTTCCATCATCCCATCAAACGACTCGGTAGTCTCCAGCTCCCACTATCCGGTGTGTCAGCTCAGACTTGGGTTCAGGCATAGTCATAGTTACATGCTCAGGTGAAGAATTGGACTCTGGCACATACCTGGACTCAGATCTGGAGCTGGACTTGGACACTATCACAGACTTGGATTCTAGCACCGACTAGTATTTGGACTCTGGTGCAGCAGTAGCCTCTTCTTTGGCCATTTGAGGAAGCTCGGGAGCGGAAGCCTCATTCTTGGCCTTTGGAGGCGGATCTGGGATGATTAGCTTCACCTGTCTGTGTGATAGACATCAGTTCACCATTCGACACAATCATTTCTCAGCACCTGACTGGGAAGCTGAGCCTGCTGGGAACCTCTCTCTGCAACTGGATCCTGGAATTCCTGACTGAGAGACCTCAGTCAGTTCGGATTAGGAACAGTATCACCACACTGAGCAGTGAGGCCCCCCACGGCTGTGTGCTCAGTCCACTACTGGTCACACTGTTGACTTATGACTGTTAAGCAATGCACATATGTCCAACCACATCAAATCCGCCAATGACACGTCCGTGGAGTGTCTCATCAGCAAGAACGACGAGGCAGCATACAGCAAGGAGGTGCAGCAGCTAACGGGCTGCTGCAAAGTCAACAACCTGTCTCTGAACGTGGACAAAACCAAAGAGATGATTGTTGACTGCAGATTAACACGGATCGACCACTCAACATTGTGGAGCTTGTCAAGAGCACCAAAGTCCTTGGTATTGACCTGGCGGAGAACCTCTACTGGTACCTCAACACCAGCTCCAAGGTCAAGAATGCCCAGCAGCATCTTTACTTCCTGCGAAGGCTGAGGAAAGCCCATCTCCTACCACCCACCCTCACCACCAGAGGGACTATTGAGAGCATTCTGAGCAGTTGCATCACTTTCTGGAATGGAAACTGCATCGTATCGGACCGCAAGACCCTACAGCGGATAGTAAGATCAGCTGAGAAGATTGTCGGAGTCTCTCTTCCCTCTATCACTGACATTGACCACACATGCTGCATCTGCAACGCCAGCAGCATTTTAGACAACCGCTCACACACACACACACACTCTTCACCCTCCTGCCTACTTGGCAAGAGATACCGAAGCTTTCGGGCCCTCACTGATCGACTGTGTAATAATTTCTGCCCCCAAGCCATCAGACTCCTGAACACTTAGGGACTGGACTGACACACTCACACTTACACTTAAACACACACACAAACACACACACTCACAAATGTACACTTATCATTTAAAATTCTGCACCGTAAAAAAAATCTTATTTTGCAAATCTTTACCTCTGCACACTATACTTGGATTATCCCTGTATTGTCTTGTCTCGTGATGTCTGCACTGGTTCGTGGCAGTGTTTTTGTCTTTTTGTGATACTCGTTATGTCTGCACTGTTTGCAGACTTGCACACTATTTTGTTTTTGCCATGTTTGCAGACATTGCACTTTATGTTGTCGTCGGTTGCACACGTGCACCTTTTGTACTTCTGTTGTCCTATCTGGATCACCGCGGTCCTACAGAAATGGTGTCTCCTTTTTCTGTACCACATGTATGTGGTGAAATAACAATAAAAGCCAGGTGAATTTGACAGGAACAGGCTCTGTGACTTGGACTGGAACAGATTCTGTGATGAGTACTGGAACAGACTCTGTGATGTGTATGGGACCATACTCTGTGACCAGGCTATGTGGCCTCAACGTGAATTATCTTTGTGGCCTCAACGTGAACTGTCTCTGGGGCCTCAACATGAACAGACATTGCGGCACGGACAGAAAGGGTTCTGGCCCAGTGACTTGGACAGGAGCAAGCACTGGCTCTGGCCCAGTGACTTGGTCTGGAACAGGAACAGTAAAAAGCCCCATGTTATGGAAAGTGGTTTGACCTGGAGCGGGAACAGGAACAGAACCCATGTGAACAACCTTGGCTGGAACAGGAGCAGAACTAGGAACAAGAACAGACCAAATGTGAACAACCTTGGCTGGAACAGGAGCAGAGCTAGGAACAGGCTCCATGTGAGCAATCTTGGCTGGAACAGGAGCAGAACTAGGAACAGGCTCCATGAGAGCAACCTTGGCTGGAACAGGAGTGGAACTAGGAACAGGAGCGGGAGAACTGGGAGAGCGACTGTGACTTGAGCAGATTTTGCCCCGTGTGTCAGCTCAGACTTGGGTTCAGGCATGCATGGTCACATGCTCAGGTGAAGAATTGGACTCTGGCACATACCTGGATTCTGATCTGGAGCTGGACTTGGACACTATCATAGACTTGGATTCAAGCACCGACTAGTATTTGGACTCTGGTGCAGCATTAGCCTTTTCTTTGGCCATTTGAGGAAGCTCGGGAGTGGAAGCCTTATTCTTGGCCTTTGGAGGGGGCTCTGGAGCGATTGCCTCCTTTTAAAACGCATCATAGAATGACCCAAGTGCTTTACCAAAATCTTTAGGATTTTGTAGTAAGGGGTGCTGCATGCTGATGAGCTCCTCTGTGAACACACGTGCAGGTTTGGTGAGCCACCGAATCATGCACTTTACTCAGATTGGGTCTGAGAGCCTAGACTCAACCAGACTCTCCCGGAACAATCGGCAGAGGAGTAAGAATATGGTTGGAGCTAACCCAAAGTCAACAACCTGTCTCTGAACGTGGACAAAACCAAAGAGATGATTGTTGACTGCAGATTAACACGGATTGACCACTCAACATCGTGGAGCTCATCAAGAGCACCAAATTCCTTGGTGTTGACCTGGCGGAGAACCTCTACTTGTACCTCAACACCAGCTCCAAGGTCAAGAATGCCCAGCAGCGTCTTTACTTCCTGCGAAGGCTGAGGAAAGCCCATCTCCTACCACCCATCCTCACCACCGGAGTGACTATTGGGAGCATTCTGAGCAGCTGCATTACTGTCTGGAATGGAAACTGCATCGTATCGGACCGCAAGACCCTACAGCGGATAGTGAAATCAGCTGAGAAGATTGTCGGAGTCTCTCTTCCCTCTATCACTGACATTCACCACACACGCTGCCTCCGCAACGCCACCAGCATTTTGGACTACCGCACACACACACTCTTCACCCTGCTGCCTACTGGCAAGACATACCGAAGCATTCGGGCCCTCACTGATTGACTGTGTAATAATTTCTGCCCCCAAGCCATCAGACTCCTGAACACTTAGGGACTGGACTGACACACTCACACACACACACACACACACACACACACACACACACACACACACACACACACAAATGTACACTCATCATCCACCTCTAAAATTCTGCACCGTAAAAAAATTGTTATTTTGCAAATATTTACCTCTGCCATTTTGCACACTACACTTGGATTATCCCTGTATTGTCTTGTCTCGTGATGTCTGCACTGGTTCGTGGCAGTGTTTTTGTCTTTTTGTGATACTCGTTATGTCTGCACTGTTTGCAGACTTGCACACTATTTTGTTTTTGCCATGTTTGCAGACATTGCACTTTATGTTGTCGTCGGTTGCACACGTGCACCTTTTGTACTTCTGTTGTCTTATCTGTAGCACCGCGGTCCTAGAGAAATGTTGTCTCTTTTTACTGTACCACATGTATGTGTTGAAATAACAATAAAAGCCACTTGAACTTGACAGGAACAGGCTCTGTGACTTGAACTGGAACAGATTCTGTGATGAGTACTGGAACAGGTTCTGTGCCGTCTACGGAGCAGACTCTGTGATGTGTATGGGACCATACTCTGTGACTTGTATGGGAACAGGCTCTGTGGTCTCAACCTGAACTGTCTCTGGAGTCTCGACATGAACATTGACAATGATCATGACGTTCTCTCTTTTGAATAACAGTCTGTCTCCGCAAAGCTGGTCAGACTCACCTGATGGGTTTTTTTCACCAAAACTGAGACAAAATTCCTGCTACTTGTGATATCCCATCTTCATCACCATAATTCAATTCAATTAAATTTTATTTGTATAGCACTTTTAACAACAGACATTTCCCAAAGCAGGTTCACAAAAGTATTTAAATTATGCATATATACTTATGAATTTATACATTGATCTATATTTATACCTAATGAGCAAGCCTGTGGTGACAGCGGCAAGGAAAAACTCCCAAAGATGGCAAAAGGATGAAAACTTGAGAGGAACCGGACTCAAAAGGGATCCCATCCTCATTTGGGTCACACTGTATAGTGCAATTACAACTAACGCACTTTAGTGCTAGGGTCAAGTTTAGAGTGCAAGACTGTTCGTGGTGATTCGAGTCCTATGCCATTGTAGCAGAAACGCTCATATCAACGGCAGTCCAATGACATCATCACAGTTCTAGGTGTATGTTGAGGCAGTTCATATGGTGTCATATTTAACAGGAGCAACTGTTTTCCAACTGATAACTCCAATCAGGAGTAGGACACCAGGCTGGATCAGGCAGGCCCGGAAAGCAGAAGGGGTCAGGATCACCGAATTCTCAGGACTAGCATGTGCAGCTCGACAGAGAGACAGAGAGGGAGAGAGAAGAGAAAAAGCAGGTTGTTAGGTATGGTCATGGTCACCTAACGGTAAGGAACAGAGTATATCATGTGCTGAGTGCAAGCAGGAACTCCGGCAGGGCTGCTATGACAGCATAACTAAGAGGGAGCTGTGAAGCTGCTTTGTGGCAATGTCTGTTGTTAAAAGTGCTATACAAATAAAATTGAATTGAATTGAATTGAATTAATTAAAGACACACTAAAATAAATAAACAGGAAACAGTTTGACAGTACATTATATGTCGAGTTTAATATGCAGTTATTTTCCACTTCAGTGCATGATTACAGGAATTTAAAAAAAATATTAATCTATAATAAGTTTACCAGGAATATTTTATAGGCACATAAACTCTCTGTAACATGGATGGCAAAGCAAACACAGAATTATATTCCTACTTATAGCTATTGAAAAATCTAAAGTTCATTAATGTAGCTAATTTGAATAATAAAAAAAATGAAATGAGGTTAAGGTCTATTTTATGAGCTACGAGTTTCATTAAATCAGCTGTAATTAAAGTCATCAGTATCAAAGAAAAGTTAACGACTGTTCCATTGCAAGGACACGGAATATTATCTGCAGGTTGTATCATGTTATTTTATCTGGTACCATTTTTCAATCCAATGAACTTTTTTAAATGACAAGGATTTTAAAAATGTGCTTCTAAAATGACATATAAATCATCTACACATGAGAGGTTGATTATTTTCAGGTCAGGCAGATATGAAAATCCCTTTCATCTGATGTTACAGCGCCTGAACAACAAATATAACTGAAACATATCAAAAATAACCTTGAGACCATTATACTAAGAGAACTATTTTTTTTTCTAATTATAAGAAGTTCTAACGGTCAGTAGATATGAGTAACTCTTTACTTGAACCCTTTGTCATAAGACTAGAATAACCACGTCGTAAACATGTCACAGAAAACATCGTGTACAGTTCTGAGATCTGAAGTTATACTGATGAAGTAATAACTGCTTGTCACATGCTGTTTTTGTCCGTGTTTGCTAATTAGCATATATTTATGAACAGATGCTTTATAATATGTACTTATTATGAAAAACAACTGTAATATATATTTCATATCAGCTCTAGATTCTAAATCACAGGTGCTTCTCGTTCTAATGCATTCTCATTTCTATAGCTACGGCACATTCAGTATGGCTTCAGAGCAATGATCTCTAACATTCATGGAAGGAGTCTCCAGTGTTAGAGCTTTGTGACAGTCAGAAGTAAAGCTATAGCTTTTCCGACATCTTCAGGACGGAGGAGGACAAGCTGCGTTTTGATTGTTTTTCGGCTCATTCATTTTAAAAGAGAGAAAAGAAAGAGGCTAGTGAGGGAAAGACTACTTATAGCTGCTATAATATAAGCAAGAACAGGAACTAACTTTTTTTGTTGACGTTCCACAAACATTGCACAATGACTTGTAACTACAAAAGGATAAAAAATTAACTGTTGGATAAGAGGAATAAAAAATTTCAGGACATGATGTTATAGAAAAATTATGTGGTGATCATAATGATGTCACTGGAGATAAAATGCACATCTGTTTATGTATGTCATCTGCAATGGCATGTTAATGACATGGTTATATCAGTTCATCACTAATGAGTTCATACTAGCGAGCAGTGAGTGTACATAGCCAGTTGAATTGGCAACAACCAATATTCACACTATTTACTTTGTGCTTGTGTAACAGGGTCTGAATGTTTCCCTGAATTTCCCCACAAGTAGTTTTCTTTTTATATAAAAAAAGAAGCTGAGTTGCTGCTTGACCATCATCTACCATGTGTGTTTTTTTAATGAGTCTTTAAGTTGTGCATCTTGGCGGGAAAATTTTTGTTTTGCGCATATTTTATTTCAAGATTTCTGATAGTATTGTGTGTGTGTGTATAGGAGAATATATGTTTTATATATTTCTTCTTTTCACATGTAGTTTGTGGTATTCCTGAACATTTGTTTAATATGGATTGTACTAGCAGCAGTTAGGGGTACTTTAGTTTTGGGAGGAGTAGGGGTCATGCCACTTAGTACACTAGGTAGCCCTGGGTTAACTGATATGGTAGTATGGGTGTGATCTTATTTTCTCCTCCTCTACAACAAAATATACTGCCTCCTGAGTGCAATGAGTGAGATGTCCCTGTTAAGTTGACTGTTGAACAGGTTAAAGATATTAGTGAGAGCATTAGTCAGTCTGTTAATGCTAGCCTGTTAAATAGAGTCCAGTTAGGTTCACCAGTTCTCTTTGCTGATCATTCCTAATGGGGGTGTTCCCTTATCGATGTTTCCTAGTTGAATTTTGTCTAGCTTTACTGTCTGGATGGACAACAATCTGGTCAAGACAATCTTGACTAAACCCAAGCTGGATGCTTGTGAGCAACCCTGGGTGGCTAAATTGGCCCTGTACAACTTTGACTTTACATTCCAGGTCCACAGAATGTAGTGGCAATTTGTGAAGCCCAGGATGATGCATTGCTTAACTAGGGTTCCTTACACTGATCTACTTATGGAGGACGAGAGTTTGCAGGTGAATTCTGTCCAAGACGTTTCGTTTGTCTGTCGAATGGTCTGAAGTGAGGGAACAGTGAGCAGCTTCTTTGCCTAAAGGGATGTGGGTTGTGACCACACATGTCATGCAAAAGGAGACTAGAGACAAGGTATCACGTGAGGAGGTCTCAGCAGTGTTGCAATCTTCTTATCATTGGGGGAAGGGTGCTGATTTGAATTTGCATTTGAAAGCAATGTCTGTGCTTGGTCAAAATCCCTTACCTGTTGTTAGTCAGAATGATTTGTATGATAAGCAGAGTCAAGACTCCACTATCACAGGAATCACGGGAAACACTGAGTTCTGAGACAGTGGGTGATACTCACCACACAATTGAGTGTAATTTACAGGGTAGCTAAAAATCCTATCATAAAAAAGAACTCATTTCAGTATGTTGTTCCTGAAGCACTAAGATGTCTGATTCTGAAGGGGGATATATGATGATACATTTTGATAAAATGACAAAATTTTGAGAAAATGATACAGGTTATCAGTGTCAGCAGCTCACCTTATGGTTGGCCAGGCAAAGGTTTCACTGGGATACAATCAGGAAAAATAGGGATTATGTTCACTGCAGCAAGATGTGCATGGTTAGTAAGACTGTAAGACTCCAGAACCTGAAGCAAGGACCCCTCTTGTTTCCATTACTACCTCAGTTCTCTTGGAGTTAGTGGGCATTGATTTCTGGTCAGCTGAAGAGTTGAACAATAAGTCAATTGACATCTTAGTAGGAACTGACCATTTTACTATGTTGGTGTGTGTTTATCCGTGCTCTAATCAGTCTGCTAAATAAGTGGGGCAGGTGTTGTGGAACAAATTCTTTTGTGTGTATGGGTTTGCTGCTTGAATCCATTCAGATCAAGGGGTGAATTTTGGGAGCCCTCTGATTGCTCTTGTTAGCGGAGTTGAGAAGTCTCATGCCACATCGTATCACCATATGGGGAATGGTCAAGCAGAGAGAATGAATTGCGCTGCAGGGAACATAATTTATTATCTACCACCACCAAGGCCTAAGGCCAAGTGCCATCAATAGTCTAACTTTTGCATACAATTGCACAGTACATGAGACCACAGGTTTTCCTCTCTATGTTACGTCTCTAGGGAGAGACTTGAGGGAAGCCATGGTGTTGGCCAAGTCTAATGCTGGGAAACAACAGCTCAGGCAGATGAAGCTGTGTAACTGGAAAGTAAAGGGGCAGCTTGTTAATGTGGGTGACAGAGTCTTACTAGCCAACAAGGCTGGGAGAGGAAGGAAGAAACTTGTTGTCTCCAGGAATGACACTGTTCACACATACCATATTAAAAGCCCATCTAGTGGTGTAAAACCAGTGTACAGGTACCTTACATGCCGGTTGACTTTTTGCCCATTGATGGCGAGTGGGACAGTGGCAGTCATCTGTCATTTTGTGGTGACCGTTCTAGTGTGGTTGGCAATTTTATTCTAGTGTGGCTCAGGAGACTGATGACAGGACTGCAACATGGGTTGCTGGGCTTTCGGGTGCATAAAGGTGGCAACATGGGGGTACTGAGACTGGAACTGTGGATGAAAAGACTCAGGCTCAGCTGGAGCTAAATGAGACAGTATCTCAGGACTTTCACATGGTGAAAACACTGTGTCAGATGTGTGTGATGACAGGGCTCTGTCTGTGGACTTATCTGCACCTGTCATCTCACCTTGTTGCACCAGATCTACCAGATGGAGCATTGTACCATTGTAGACTGTGGGGATGATTGTTTACACACTAGTCGGGGTGGGTTGGTCAAGCCAATTAACAGGCTTATACAAACTATGGCTGTGCAGTGGGTGACACCCTGTTGGAGGAGTTCGTTAGAGCCTTTTTTTTCTTTTTTACTCTTTCTCTTTTCATTTTTGATACATACCTTTTGGACTTTATCTATGTATTTTCTCTATGTTTTGATTTTGTGTGTACTACCGTTTTCCCTATGCTTTTTGTTCCCTCTTGACACTGTGTACTTCCCTGTGTGGGATTGAGGAGTTGAAGTAGTCCCTGGTTATTGTGCATGTCTGCACTTGCAGTTTTGGATGCAATCTTTTTTTTTCAGGTGGTATATATGGCACCCCTGCTATGGTTGTTGAGGGGTGTGCTCCCATCTACTTAGTAGATTGTAGGACAGCTTTTTTTTTTTTGTCGGTACACTGCTGTAGGTTATGCTCGTCTGTCCACAATATTTTTTGTTTAGGGATTCTTGGTTGTTCTTTTTCTTTAAATTTTCTCTACTTGTTCTAGTTGTTATCCTGATTGATGTGGTGGGGTCTCTGTCTGCAGGGTGTTAGGGTTGTTTTTGCTGTGTTTTGTTTTTGTATGGTTGTCTTTGTTGAAATCAGTAAATCACTGTTACAAGGTCTGAATGTTTCCCTGAAATTCCCCACAATTATTATTTTTTTAATATAAAGTTTACATAAAACTCGGGATGTGTTTCTTTTATTTTGACATCCCTGTAGGGACTGACGTGGGGAGGAGCAGGGGGCGTGGCATAACATATTTTGGTCACAGAGCAACGAGGGATAATTTGTGTGCCTCAAATACCATGGTAACGCCTTGCTCCACCTCTTTTTTTGGCTGTGCCGTTACAGAGGAGCTGTATGCGTCTAGCTAGCTCAAGGCCTAATTTTTGTTTATTTCTACTTATTTTTAGAACAGAGAACAATGAAAGCTGACAGACCAGACTGATTGTGGAGTCGTCTACCTTACACCACACATAACAAACATAATGTAGAGAGGGGAAAAGATGGGCTTGCACCCCTTGACAAGTTAGCTTTAGAAACCATATATATTATTACTACTGCGTTTCATTTGAATAAAATAAGACGGCCGGGGCTCAAGTAAAGAGTTTCTACATAAACAAACATACCGAAACTCCTCCCCCATCCACATTACAGTGAAAATAACACTAAAGATGGCAATAGCACCATAAAACAGTGGAGGCAGGTGTTCCCTTGTTCCAATGATTGATCACATCTTTGCAGAATGATGAAATGGACTTTCAGTAAGTATGGACTGGAATGTTTCCTCGTCATCATCATCACTATCTTCAGAAATCACGCACTGTCACGACTCGTACAGTTATGCAGATTTAGATATTCCAGCCCAGACCTATGTGAGTCGCCAGCAGGTAGCACATGCCTATCGTACATGTCATCATCATCATGGGGAAGCCCAACCTGCAAAAGAGAACATTAGATCAAATATACACTATATTGACAAAAGTATATGCACCCATCACTCCCATATGTGCTCCTTTTCCCAAATTGTTACCACAAAGTTGGAGGCACACATTGTAATGCTATGTATAGACATTGGTTACAGTTTCCCTTCACTGGAACTAAGAGAACCAAATCATGTTCCAGCATGGCAATGCCCCTGTGCACAAAGCCAGCTGCATGAAGACATGGTGTGTGAAGTTTGGAGTGGAATAAGTGGTGTCCTGTAAGGCAGACTGCACCCCAGGCCTCTTCACCCAACATCAGCACCTGACCTCACTAATGTTCTTGTACCTGAATGAAATCAAATCCCACAGCCACGCTCCAACATCTAATGGAAGTTTTCCCAGAAAAGTGGAGCGCATTATAACAGCAAAAAGGGAATAAATCTGGAATGAAATAACATATAGGTGTGAAGGTCTAGTGTGTGAAAAAAAAACACTGTTGCTCTGTCACAGTTTAATAAATCTCATGTACATTACTTCACTTAAGGCAGCTCATCAGAGAAGAAGACATCTCCGCTCAGAACGGGAAGTTTTTATACTTTTCGTGGACTTTTTAATTTATTTACTCTCTCTGGTCTCTTTAACAGGAAAAACAAAGCTTTAAAGCAAAATAAACTGAGATGCACGTGTTTTATTCTTTCTGCAACAAAGTCAAAGCAGACGTCTCATCTGTTGAACCGCGTCTGTGGTGTAGTTTAAAGCAGTAATATGAAGAGTAGCTATAAAACAAAACATAACCAGTTAGAATTTTTATTTATAGCCATAAACTAATTATGAATGGTAAATCATTAAAAGGGAACACTTATTGCCATTTATAGCCAATCAGGAACAAATTTGTTTTACGGATGTTCCACAACCTTAAATGTAACTATAAATGGATAAAAAATATGATGTCATTCATCAATAAAAATGAAGACTGTAACTGTGGTCATTGTGGTAACATGAACTCCACTTAGCATCGGCCATACCACATCCACATTGATTATTATTCTGTAACAGCATGTCCCAAAGTTTTATTCTTTACATAATGTCATTTTTATAAATTTATATTATTATTATTGCTGAACTCTGAATACAGATGAGCAGTAATAAAATAAATAAATAATAAATTGTGATTGTGGCATACCTTGAACCAAGCAAGGCATGAATTTTTCCTTTGCTTTTAACCCATCCAAGCAGTGAACACACACAACTGAGAAGTGCACACATACCCAGAGCAGTGGGCAGTAGTGGGCAGCAGTATAATATATAAAAGCATATCCTGTGTGTGTAGGTAAATAAATAATTAAAACCTCTGTAGATGTCAGTGAGAAAGCTGTGCATGACAGCACATTGGCCTGTAACCTCACCCTCTAACCTTTTATTTGGTTCTGACATCAGATTATTGACCATCAGCGAGTCTGTAGCAGGGGGAGTCAATAAAACTGCTCGATAATGAAGCAGCATGAATCAGTAATCGGTGCCATATGGTCAGTGTTCATCTCCTGCAGCCATTTTGGGGAAAATGGCCAATAAATATCACAGCAGTAAACAATAGAATCACAGTATTTCATCATCATGTCATCTACAGTAGAGAAAGTATCTGTAAATTGACTACAAAATATTCCAATGATGTATGATTCAAGAGAAATGACAGATGATCACGTGAAGAAGAAAAGATCTTTCACAGAAATTACAATCCTGTTACTTTGTACATCATTTTAATCTAAATCTAGGAGTCATCATATTAATGCGTTGGCATGGTTCGTCACTCCTGAACTTTATTACCATCTACTGGAGTTTAAGGTATCTGGCGTTGTTGAGCGCAGACTTCTGCCGAGGCCGAATGGCGGATCTCGCAATGCTAGCAAAAGAGAAACTAATGTCATGGATTTTCCCCATGACTCGGATCCACACCAAAATGTTACGGGTTCTTCCTTGGCCCACGCTACACCCTGCCACCAACTTTTATGAAAATCGGTTTGGTAGCTTTTGCACAATCCTGCTTAGAGTCAGACAAACAAACAAACAATCAATCAAACTGCACCAAAAACATAACCTCCTTAGCGGAGGTAAAAATGTTTTTTAAGTTACTCATTTGAATGGATGCTAGTTAACCAAAATTTGCGTACTTGTCACCGTAACATCTAATCAGGTGTTAAGTCACATTTTGGGTGATTTGAGTTCTGCATATTTTCAGATTCAAGGTTCAATAATCCATTTTGATACCAACTTTATTTCAGTATCATGTCCACATGTCACCATAGCAACAGTGCCAGTTTGTTTTCAAGGAGAGCCTCGGAAACCTCTGTCGGAATCTTATTTTTAGAATATTTAGCGCGGGTTAAGAGCGAAAAATGCAGGTTTTTCTGTCAAAACTGGAGTTACAGCTCGGATAGTGTTCATTAAAGTGCCTTAAAACAGTGTGTAGGATTAAAATTTCTCAATTCTGTTGAAGGATCAAGACGATAAGGTATTTATCAACCAATATTAGCCAAAAAAGATGTCACCCACAGCACCTTATTGGCCACAGCGCAGAACTAACCTCTGTGACTGAACACCTGACCTGATATGACGGCTCTCATTTTCTAATTCTATGCTAACCCTATTAGTTGTTTGGAAGTCGGATAAGAAACCTTCTTTAGAAATTAAGAATGCTCACTAAGATGGGATAAGGCATTATTTTGAACAGCTAAATATAGATTTAATGTTGGAAAATGATGCAGAATTGTGGAGTCAGCCTTCCTGATGAGGGTTTCTGAGCAGCACGTGAACATTTCAGGTTTCTAAAGTGACTTTTTTTTCTATCTGCTTTACTTCACCGTCTTTGAAGAAGCGTGTTGTGAAGGAAGCATAACCCAGGCTTGAGGAAACGTTCCTCTGTCTGATGTACACTGCTTTCATGCTCTCCTTAATGGCCATCTATTTCCAGAGACATGTGCACAGCCTTTTATACGCTCGCTGGTGGAAATGTCCTACCACTGAGAGGGTTCATGTGTATAATTATGACAAGGTCATGTAATGGCTGCTTTCAGTCATCATCACTTAACGTCCTTCTGTCCCAGAGTTCACCACAGAGAGTCCACTAACTTCCACACAAAAGGACGTAATTACTCGCGAAGAACCCACGTCTTGACGGATACTAGACTGAGCTGCGCTGAGTGAATTATTAAATGACAGCAGGTAGGAAATGTTAGCGGGATCAGAACTCCAAAGAGGAAAAATGAGTAGTCAATACACACAGTACATTTTCTATAAAGCTTTTCCACAAATTGCTTGTGTACGTTTCCACACCAGCCACCATTTTCTCTGATCTTTTTGGGCTTTTTTTCTCTGATATTTATACGTTTTTAATGTTAGCTTAGCCGAACACACACTAATAGATTTTTTTTTGTTATTGAACTTGACAACGATGCATCTGCTCATGTTGATGGGAAAATCAAGCCTAAACATTACTAATGTGAAACAGAGGAAAGGGGCGGGACTTCCAAGGTGTCAATTGATATCGGACAGTTTAAAGTGCCTATGTTTAGCTTTCATTCACAGTGAAAAAGAGCTGTTTAATTAACATTTCAGTGTGCGTTGGAGAGAAATGAACACTCTACGGTTGTTCTGTCAGAACGCTAGGGTGCAATTAGTTTTGTTAGAAATGAAATGTTTTCTGTTAATTGTGTGACGTTCTGATTCACAGCTAATTTCAGTGGTATCTGGGTGAAGTCATCTGTTTATATTAAAGTCAGGTGGTATAAAAAGTGACCATCCCAAAAACCAGGACTTTTAACACATTATAAACTATAAAAATATTATTTTGATGTAAAGGGTGTGAGGATGAGGATGGGTTCCGTCTTGAGTCTGGTTCCTCTCAAGGTTCCTTCCTCTTGTTGTCTCAGGGAGTTTTTTAGGGATATATAGGGATAAATTTATAGATTCACAAGTTTATATTCAGAATGTATATACTTCTGCGAAGCTGCTTTGTGACAATGTCTGTTGTTAAAAGGGCTATACAAATTGAATTGAGGGGTTTTGATATGTAGTTAAGTGCATTGACACAGAGTAAGTTTATTAATCGTTATGTACTTCTAACAAAATTTCTAATTTGGCGACAAAATGTCAGCAAATTGCTAGCAAACATTTCACCCAGGAGCTGCGGTGCTTTGTCCTTACATTGTACGTAAAATATGTTTAACCACGAGGTTACTGACGCCATCGATATGAATATATGCTACATGTTACATTCGCTATTGATGAGTGTTTACAAGACACGTCAATGTCTGAGCGAGCTCACACCGTCAACACTACAAGCATGACAATACGGTACAGCAGTTTTATGCTGCGATTAAACAAGAGAAAATTGAATGTTTTTTCTGGACTTTCTCCAAAGTGCAATTAATCCAGTTTGTGGCACCACCTGGCATTTACAAGCCAGCGATCATCAGGAGTGTCTGTTAATGACACAATATTATAGGCTGCGTTCATCGAGTTCGGCAGTGAAACAGACTCTACACTCGACTGTAGAGCTCATTGACTGAACGAACGAAGACTGTACAAAAAAGGTACAGCGCATCAGATCTAAAAAGTGAAGCCTCCACAGGTCTAGCGCCTCTGTTGGCTGGCAGCAGAACAATTTTTAGCCCCGCCCACCCCCATGTGCTTCAATGACAAAACAGCTTAATTTCCATGTCACTTTTCTCATCTAAACTGTCCTTCCAGCTACAGTGTCTAATTCGAGCAGTTAGTTCTTCGCTATGATGATATCTGCAGACTTTTTTATTTTCCCCCAGAAATTAGTTTTTGAAAACATTATTCTACTATAAAATTAGAAGGTGTGGCTTCTCCAGACTGAAGGAGGAGACCAGTTAACTTCACCACACAATTTATGATAAATTTATTACCTTTCCTAGACACGTGCACGAATACAAAGTGTTAGCAATTTCTACTAAAAACGTTTGAAATATCAAAACGCTTCATAAGGAAAGGTTAGTGTAATCGCACTAGCTACCTAGCTATATAGGAATCGCGCCAGCTAACCATCCACATAGCCTCCATCCACACAGTCAGTTATATTTGCGCTACAAAGAACATTAAGATGGGTTTTACAAGTAGTTAGTTAATTTACAGTATGCTCAGGATAGTCATGAGTTTTAACTCGCCCGGTGAGCTCACTGCCGGCTCATTCCGTGTTGGTCCCATCCATCTGTCAGTGAATTTCCAGGTCATGTTATAAATGTCCTTCCTAGATGCATCCGTATCAATGAAATATTTCCAGCTGAAACTGTTTAAGCTCTCTGGATAGATGTGATAAAGAGAATTTGAGAATGTGACCGTATTTGTCTGATCGTTTCTACCAGAGAAGGGGGCGGGGCTAGCAAAGTAGCAACTCGCTACTGTGCAAACTCGCGAAGGCGAAAGACCCTACCTGACAGATTCTGGCTTCAAAATTGACAACATGGTGGACGTATTTTGGCTTCATTTCTATAGAATGGGAGCACAGTGCTAACTTTTTATACAGTCGATGGCAAGGAACCACAGGGTAGTGGTCTAAAGATATGTAGCATGATGCATGATGTTAGATTTATACAATTTTTAGTCTTGAATCTTTGGATATGAATGAAATAACAGTAAACAATCTAGGACTTCTAGAAATAACCCTATGTAAAAGTATAGCGATGCCAACAACTACAGAGCCTAGGAAACAAAATCTGGGTGCCTTATTTGTGTATTCCGAGTTTACGGTGTTCTAGCACTAAGCAGTACCTAAGAGTTCATCCAACATCCAAGAGACGTTATTCCTATTGTGTAGCCATGACAGCAAAGAATTGAGGTTGTTGATCATTGGCCTGAGTCCGTACATCAGCCCAGATTCCTCAGCCTCCTGCTCATCTTTTCCATTTCAGCCAATTAAATTTTCATGAGAGTGTTTTGTTTACATGGAATTACTAATATAAAGTGCAGCTCCATGTTCCGAATGTGAAGTTCGGCTGAATGGAGTTTTAAAGTGTAAAGAGTAATGGAGTTTGTGAAAGTGCACTGTACTCTGAGATTGAAGGCACCGGACATCAATTTAGCCACAGCAGCAAAACAGATTCCCAGACCGGAGAAGATGGGACAGAAGATGAAGCGAAGATCAGGGAAAAGGTAAAAGCAGCTAGATCACTACAGCAAATAGAGAGAATGGAGTGAGAGGCTGAGTGCTAGAGAGTGTATACACTGAAACAGGATGGAGAGATTACACAAAGTGGAGAGAGAGAGAGAGAAATTTGAGGTTTTGATGCGTAGCCTGATATCTCAAGCACGTTAAAAAGATACAGAGCAAGAACTTCCTTCCTTTTGTCTTTCTGTCTTTCTTTCCTTCCTTTTTTCTTTCTTTCCTTCTTTCTTTCCTTCTTTATTTCTTTCTGTCTTTTGTTCCTTCTTTATTTCCTTCCTTCTGTATTTCTTTCCTTCCTTTCTGCGTTTGCTTATAGATGCGGCAGTGGTGAACACCGCAGTGTTTGGATCTGTTGTCATTAGACGTGGCAGTGAGGAATGACGGCTGGTGATTCAGCTATGTCGCCAGTGGAGGCAGCAGTGGTGAATGGCGTATCGGTATTCGGTTGTGTAGCTGATGGACATTGTAGCGGTTAATGGCTGCTCACTGTAGTGTCCTCCACCTGTTCCCCAAATCTACACCATGGGTAGGCCAGGGGTTGGGCTCACATCTGGTCTTGTTTAAAATCCAGATGTTTGATCCCCAACAGACGGAGAGTGGGGAATACGGAAGCTGGAATTATAGATGAAGCAGGTTGTTGTTATTGTGCACCATCAGGAGGGGACAGGATGTTAATGTCCACTGGAACTGATGAATACACTGGGATGACTGAGATTCAAGGACAATAACTAACCTGATCCAAGGAGAAATGCTACTGATGTCACTGGATTTGGTATGATTTTCTATCAAGTCGTAAGAAAAGCTAAGCTAATCCTCCCCTGACAGTAAGCTTAAAGACTCCGCCCTGAAACACATTCAGTGTTTATACTGAAATATTTTGGTCATGTTTAGTGATTCTGATGATTTTGTTGTTTGGTGTTGTGTTCTTGCTATAAAAACTTTGCAGTGTGGGATGGTGTTATTGCTACCACAGTTACACTGGCTGCGCTTCCTTCAGTCTTTTTCTTTCTTTCATTATTATTACTAGTAAATGTACATAATAAATAGCCAGTATGACTATTTCATATATTTTCCATAAAAAGGTATCTATCAAACCTTCCTTTCCTTTGCTTTCCTTACCACTTCCTTCCTGCCCTCCCTCCTTACTTCCTTCCCTTCTTCCCTTACTGCATTTGTGTCCTTCCTTCCTTTCATTTATCCCTTCTTTCCATTCTTTCCTTACTGCATTTCCTTCTCCATTTGTCCTTTTTCCCTTCCTTCAATTCTTTCCTTCTATTCTTTCCTTACTTCTGTCCTCCCATCATATCGTCCCTTCCTTCCTTCCCTTTTGTCCATACTTCATTTGTTTCCTTCATTTCCTTCCTTTCCTCCTTTTATTTCCATCCATCAGTGTATATATTTTGATGTACCTGTGTAAGCTGAAGAAATAAGCTCTACTGAAGTGAACTGATTGCTGAACAGCACTTTCAGAAATATCGTTTTAATGTAAAAGTAATGTTTAAACTAAAGACTTTCCCTGTCCCACACTCCTCCAGACTGAGGGAAGAAGACGACGAGATCGGGATTAATCTCAGAGTGATAGCGTCGGTCTCTCAGTGCTGTGAGCTACTCAGACAAGCTCAAGTTGCTGAGAGGTAATTAAGTCACGGATGTGTTATTGAGAAGCTGGGATTATCTCCACCATCCCTCACTCACTGCTCTTTAGAGCTGAGACCCCAGATGGTTCGAGTCTGGATGGTCATCATTGTCCTATATGGCAGTGATTAACTAACACACACACACACACACACACACACACACACAGTGGCTTGGCAGCATCAGTAATGGAGATCCATGTAATCCAGGCACAAGATTCAGTCTGATTAGCAGTCAGGAAGATGAGCGTGTGCTGACCGGCCAAGCATGGAAGAGGAAGCAGGGGGCAATTGGGGTAGTTCTGGGGTATGGGGGGCAATGATACACTGATCATATCAGCTTTATCTGTTCTAGGCACGATGTAGACACCAGAGACGTTTACAAGAGCACTGTAAAAAACAGCAACTGAAAATCAAGCTACACTTCAATAAATATATAATTTAGCAGCTGGATTTTATTTATAAAACAGTAAACTATGGCTGTTTACTGCACTGCAGCTAACAAGTGACCTTACAAAAAGAAAAGAAAAAACTAGCAGCTAAATAAGCAGCAATTTAGCAGCTACATTTTATAAAAAAAAATAAATCAATCAATAAAAACAGCAAAAACTGACAGCAGAATAAATAAATAAATAAATAAATAATACATTGTAGCCATCTAAAAATGATAAATAGAATATGAATTGTATATTTGTGGGGGAAAAAACAATTTAGGAGCTGTTTTTTTTGTTGTTGTTTTTTTTTCTTTTTTACAAAAGACTAAATATAAATATAAATATTCAATTCAATTCAATAACATTTGAATAAAAAAATACTGCAGTTGACTTGTTTAGATTTATTAAAAAATAAAATTATAATTTGTAGAAATTCAGCAGCTGATCTTTTGCAAAATTGCAGGCAACCAACAGCTAAATTTGTAAGAAAAAAAGAAAATCAGTTTAGCAGCTGATTTAATTAATTAAAAAAATCTAAGATATGACATCTAAAAAACTGTAAATAAAAAAATAATTTACAATAAATAAGTAAAAGCTGCATTTTAAAAATTTTCTAAAAAATATCTATTCATTTAAAAAATGTACAAAACCCAGTAGGTATATAAATTTTTTTTATAAAAGGTGCAGTTTTTTTTTTCAAGATTTTTTTTTTTACCATAGCAGCTGATTCTTTTTCAAGGTGCCTTTACAGAACACAAAAATAAGCAGGACTTTATTTTGAGTGTAGACGTCAGTTAAGCAGTTAATCACACTTCATTCATGCTGATTCAGTAGTTTTGAGAAAGTGGAAAAGGTTTCGATGAGGTTCGGCCCGTCTGCTCTCAGACTCTATTATTACTGTGTTATATAAGCTGTGCTGTCGACTCGGAGGACTCTTCGAGACACAAAAACAGAACGACCTTCTGGGTAAAAGCTTTGCTTTCTGACTGGAAACACATCAGGATGGTAGGAGAGAGGGGGGGAGGGAGAGAGAGAGGGAGAGAGAGAGGAAGAGAGTGGGGGGAGAGAGCGGGAGAGAGATGGAG
>JAQMYM010000036.1:1146831-1156889 GCA_030014255.1 Parauchenoglanis ngamensis
ACACACACACACACACACACACACACACACACACACACACACACACACACACACACACACACACACACACTTCAACCATTATCTAACCTCAGCTCTTATCTGATTAACTGGTCATGTAAACACACTAGTATACAACAGATTAAACACTTCTGATATCTTAACAGCACAACAATCAGATTAAAGCTGGATTCAGATTGATTCCAAGAAATCTAATTAAGACACTGGGCTTGTAGAACATTATGCCAGGTCATTACAGGCTTTATGTGGGCAAACGTTTTATTCTATATTAATACATAATACCTTATGAAGCATTATAAGTGTTATTTGAAAGCTCTAAAAAGCGATTTAGATCTAAAAAGCACTTATCATTATAATAAACACTATGAATAAAATATTTATGATATAAATATCATATTTATTCATTAAAATTTATGATATAATTAACACAATTAAATAATTATAAATATAATTATAATTGTGTCTAAATGCTGTACTCCCCTGCAGAAATATGTGTGTATATATACCACAGCTAATTTGTCAACAACTGCATGGGTTTTTTTTGTGACCCGTCATATCAGGTCAGGTATTAAGTCATACAGGTTAGTGCTGCGCTGTGGCCAATAAGGTGCAATAGGTGAAATTGTTTGAAAGCACTTTATTACTATATTTTTTCACTATAAAACTGCACTTTGAAGAAGTGAAACATGAAGTTACTTTTAGGGGGAGCAGGAAATCCTGGTGTCAAAATGAGGATAAGACCCTCTTTCTAATGAGGTCGTAGATTCCTCATTTAAATAGTCAAAAACTTTCCGAGGAAAAAGGTTTCCGAGGCCCTCCTCATAAACAAACTCGCACTGTTGCTATGGTGACATATGGAAATGATACAGTAATAAATTTAGTATCAATATGGAGCTTATTAAACCTTGAATCTGAAAATATGCAGAACTCAACTCACCCAAAATGTGACTTAATACCTGATTTCATGTGACGGATCACATTTATTTAAAAAAGACACATCATCTATCTGTTTATAGATAACTTCAGTGTGCACTATGTAGGATTCAGGGGGGTCTATTAGCAGGGATGGAATATAATATTCATAAGTATGTTTTCATTAGTGTATAATTAACTCTACGTATCGTTGCTTTATCGTTATGTATATCTACATAGGGAGCGGATCCACCTCTACCGGGCTGCCATGTTGCGGCGCTACAGTAGCCCAGAACGGACAAACCTCTTTTACAAGATTCACATTTTTACAAGCGACAACGTGAATCTGGAAGGAAGCACCGAAAGGACGATGAAGAAGAAGAAAGGAAGATGAGGAAGAAGAAGAAAGAAGAGGAATCAGTGTTTGCTGGTGCTGGAGAACAAGTTGGAGTAGGATCATACTTATTATTTAGCACAGAAAAAGCAAGAGAGTGTGAATGTAAGTACTTGTTTACAAGGGCTCCTGACGGCCACCGCACGCTCTAATACACGCTTGGAAAGGGAGGGGACTTCAGGTGGTTTCAATCAGTTGAATCCTACATAGTTGCCCTTTAAATGTAGTGGAACATCCATAAAAGAAGTTAGTTCCTGTTTTCGCTTATGTTATAGTAGCTATAAACAATAGGTCCCTCATCAGCCTCTCTTTTTTTTTTCTCTCTTAAAGTCTCTCTCAAAAAAGATAAATGTTAAATAAACATCTTACAGACAGATAGATAGATAGATAGATAGATAGATAGACAGATAGATAGATAGATAGATAGATAGATAGACAGATAGATAGATAGATAGATAGATAGATAAATAGATAGATAGATAGATAGATAGATAGACTGCAATTGAGAAATAAAGATGGGCTGAATAATGGAATTTTTTAATTATTGAGTCTTATTTCTGTCTTATTCCATTTTATTCTAATAAACCTGGTTTTTATGTACATCTGAGTGCCTTCAACATGTTTGGCGTAATTATTTATGTGTGAGGTGCTGACAGATGCTCACAGCCTTTCTGTGAAATAGTGAAAAGAACTGAACTGCTAAAGTAGTTAGCACATAACAGCCAAAAGACCAGCAACGTGGCAAGTTGCTAAGTTCGTGTTAATGTTGTTAGCACATCACACAAGCAGAAACGCGCAGGGCTGTTATTTTAGTATATATTTCTTATACTGACACAGTAATAAAACTATTATTAAGTTTCTGAATCAGGATTTTCCTGTGGCTCATTTTCTTTGACTTCCAGCAATTTCAATAATAAACTAAAAACAGCTCCAGAATTATTGGCTCACTTGTTGGAGACTGGTTTAAAAAGGTGTAAGAAAAGAATGTATCAATATTGTGGACATTTTAAGAAATTACTGTATTATATATGTATATCTGGGAGGTTTTCTGAAACTGTAAATAAACTACATTAAAACTACTGGATGAAAATATTACTTCTTTGTTGCACCTTCTAAATGAATAGTTTATTACCAAGAAGACGTTAATAATTGATGTCAGAATTGCAACAAAAAGATTCAATGGCGAAACACTGAGTTTCACGTAGCAGATTGTTCTTGTTAATATGGTGACCAAAACAAAAGTTGCTATTCAATACGTTTTATAACATAATACTGGCATCAAATGGACAAAACAGATGAAGACAATCTATGTTTTAATTTATTGCAAGACTATGCTTAATCTTTTTATAGAAAACAGTCTCCCAGTGATTTTTGAAGGCAAACAGAAGCTGTGCGACTCGACAGTGCTTTAGAGTAAAAGCAGCGAGGATGACTTGATCTAGGTGTCACGCCTGCAGAGAAAATAATAACCGTAGCCTTACACACAGAGTCGGAGATATATTCCCAGGGTCTCTGATGGACTGGATGTGTTAATTAGTTCGTGTAATACCACCACACACCAGCAACACTCTATTACAGTTAAAAAAAAAAAAAAAAAAAACACTTCAGACCGCTCAGGCTGCTGAACAACACAGTTAAATAACATTCAGCATCGCTCTTACTGCTCGCTGAAAACCTCTGGAGCATCAAACGGCATGATTAACATGCTTAAATAACATGTGGCTGAATGTACCTGTCACGTTTCTCAAGGTTTTGTCACAGAATAAAACATTTCTGCACTTGATGTGGCGGCCTCTTTTAATAAGCACCATTAACTGGCCTTGTGTCAGCAGGAAAGTGCGAGATGCATCTGTTCTTTGCACTGCTTTTACCTGTTCAGCAGCACTACACCAGCAGTAAGAGCCACCACCGAGGTCCTTCATTAGAAGCACAAAGAGAGAGCTTACAGGCTTTTGAGTGACTAAGTATGTGGTAGACTCTTCTTCTACACTGCGCTAGATAAACACTCCTCTTGCTCGGGTCTCTGAAGTTTGAGACTCTAAAGCCAAGGAATCTGGACTTGACACAAACCCTAGGGACTTGACTCTAGCTCTACCACTGGACTCTGGACTCGATTCAGACACTATATTTTGGGATTCTGGAAAGGAAAAGAGCTGTAAGGCTTGGGATTCTGGAGACAATTTCAACTCTTGAATGGTTTGGAACGCTAAAGTGTACTCATAATTTAGAGCCAAGCATCAGGACCCAAGGCAGACGCTATAGTTTGGGACTCGCAGTTCACAGCTTATGTGCAAATCTCAGTATGAATACACTAGCGTGAAGCCAGTTTACTCATTAGTCATTTCCCTGTCTCAGGTCCGGCTAGTGACTGATACAGTAATAAAAGCAAAAATTTAGAACCCCCACAGAGACCGCTCTATCCGTGCAATTTCATCTCCATGCGCCTCCCGGTCTCGCCGCCTAATTCTCCAATAATATAAGAGAGTCAGGAGCCTCCGCTATGAGACACACGTACTGTATAATGTATCTGGTCAAGCTCGGTCACACTAATCAAAGACTCATTACACAAGCCTCCCACTTTGCTCTCATACACACACATTCGCACACTCATGCTGGGATTAAGACCAACACCAGCAACAAATGATCCCGATTTTCCCTTCTATCCTTGGGAGAAAGAAGGGCTAAATATGCTCCACCTTTTGTAAAATTTGATTAAACAGGTGAATGCTGGTGATTGCCACTGGGAAATCATTAAGCCACTGATTATAGCAAATGAGAAGGAGAGGGACAAGAGACATTCAAGAAAAGCAGTCATGGGACCTAGCGAATGATTTATTACTAGGCCAAGGTAATTCTAGAAACTGTGGGGGTTCTTTAAAAGATGCATGAGGACTTTCTGACCTATTTTGTTTTGATCAGTGTTCAAAGCCATTATGTTCGAATCCTACAATACCTTTTAGAAATGGCTCTAAATATGACCTCTAATAACCTTTTCTTCTAAGACCAGCTGGTTATGATAGCTTCTTGCGAAAAACGTATGTGTCAGATTTCTGGAAACCATTTAGATCAGATGTATCCTTGACTCATTAACGCTTTCTTACACTGCTCCCACTTTTGCATTTGACATCTGAATGGGAAAGTTCTCTTCATTTTAACATGATAATGAGATTTGGTCCCTTTAGGGAAGCTTCCTGAGATGCTATTTTGACATTCTGAATGCTCAGTGCTTGGGCCCCTAGGCAATTATCTGCATTTCCTGTCTTGTAGGTACACCTCTGCTCATAGATAAGCCGAAAAAAGGAAGTAGAGATGAATTTTGTGGGTGAACCAGGATGCAGAGAGAAGATGACAAATCATTCTGTTGAGAAATAACAAGTGACACAAAGAGAAAACAAGGGAGACTGGAATAGGGGAAATTAAGATGAAAAAAGAGGAATATGTAACGCTCTTCAGGTGGCTTTAAAATGTTGAGTATGTGTGTGTATGTGGGTGTGTGTTTTATACCTGTGGTTGTAGCCCCATTGAGATGCTAATTGCAAATCAGCTTTTGAGGCAGGTGGCCAGGCAACAGTCAAAGACAGGGAGAGATGAAAAAAAGAGATGGAGGAAATAGAGACTGATGCATGGAGAGAGAGCAGAAAGCAGGAACAGCGGTCAAGACGTTAATAGCAAGACAGTTCCTGTTTGCTTCCTCTTCCTTTTGTCATATCTCAGCTTGCCTTTGATGTACTGTGGAAAATCCACAAAAAGAGAAATAATATAATAGAAGAGGATGTGGTGAATAATCACCTGCGCTGCATTTTAATGGGACGTCGATAGGATGGGATGGGAGATGAACAGGTTAGCTAGATAAGCATCAGAAAGGCCATCACTAAAAGTTAAAAGAATAACAGTTGAGATAAATAAGTGATGGACTCGTGTCACATCAAGCCATATTCCTACACAGTGTTCCTGGGATAGGCTCCGGATCCATAGTCTGCTTACTGAAGGTGAACGAACGAACGAACGAATGAATGAATGAATGAATGAATGAATATGCATTTACCTACAAAATCTCAAAGCATCTTCTCACCTACAGTAAGTCATTACAGTTCTGTAAGGAGCCTGAACAAACTTTTTCTCACGCTAAAATCTGTCTGTCTTTTTTTTTTTGAGGTTTGCGAGACAAGAATCATATTAGCAATGACAAATTTCAGCTTGCTAGCTGGAAAAACAACAACTAAATAACAGTCCTCATCAAAAGACTTTTTGGTCATTCTACTTTCATGTCAATGAGAAAAACTTAAAAAAAAATAAAATAAAACGTGAATTATTGCAGATAAAGAAAAATGAAAAGTCGTCTTTTATTGTGAATCAGAAGATTAAATCGTAACCAAATTAAAGCAGGAAAAGAATCTGAAATTAGAATGTTCTCCAGCTACACAGAGCATTTGTGTGGGCTTTAGTTTTATATTAATAAATCATAAATCTGATTCACTCTCATTTCTAAACAACTACATCCTTCTGCATAGAATGACAGTAGATTGAAAATGCATGACAGAGTCGTCATGGTTTTGACTTATTTATGATCAGTTACCTTTTGTTTTTGATATGCAGCCTAGAAACAAGAATCACTTCATATTTTTTATAGTGTGCTTCTAACAATGGATAACATTACAAAGCAGCTTTACAGAAATCCAGATATAGACTTCGATTTAACCAAAATGAGCAAGTCAGAGGTGATGCTGGCAAAGAAACATTCCCTGAGAACCTTAAGAGGAACCAGACTCAAAATCCCATCCTCATGCCAAGAACGTAACGCATTACTGTTCTGTACCTGTATACTATAGAGTCATACTAAGGTGTAGCTTTGCTTAGTGTTTTGAGATGATGTCAATTAGCCATGTTTAATATATGTCTTAGCCTCATGTATTAGCAAGCTCATGCTAAGTATGTGTACCTCCCAGTTACCTAGCAACAGCTTTCTATATTCACTCTCTTTTTGTCAAAAGAATGAATTCATGTGAATGCAGTGTGAGAAGGAAGAATCCAGTTGGCCTTGGAATGCTTATTAAAAAAAGGCACAAAAAAGGCGTAAAAGTCACAAATGTTTGGAATAGCACTGCGGAAAAAAAGTCGTCGCCGAGTTCCATTGCACTGCTTGTCTGCTTATTGATGCATTGCTAGTAAGATTTATTTTGACAACAATGAAGATTCAGTGAGTTTAAAAGCCTCTGTACTGCCTAACGACGGAAAAAAAAAATTTTTAAAAAGAAAGAATTTACAAACAGGACAAAAAGGCACTTTTGCACGGCGCTATTACCCACAGCACCCTGCTATATATGGAGACGGTTAGAACCGGTGTAATAAGGTACTGTAGAGAGTGACAAAAAGCCAGAAAGCTCTTCAATTAGAATCCGGATGAGGAGCTGCAGTCGCTGCACAGAGGCTCATTCATCAAACGCAAAACAAGCGTAGCGTCCCGGGCCTGTGGGCGAGCTGTAAACACTGCCTCGTCACGCTTGTTTATCTTAAAGCTGGAACCTAAGCTCGGGCTCCGCTACCTTGTCCCTGATGGTGATGGCTGAAATGCTGCACTCAAAATAATCATTGTATTTCATTCCGTGGCACGCACGATGAATTTCATTTAGGCCGTACTTAAAGGAAATATGCTGTAGTTAATGTCAGGCAAATTAAATAGCAGTGTTTAATATGTAGAGTATGTTTCTAGATTATTGCTTCCACACAGACTCTCTGTCTCAAACTGAATTTGCATGAGCAAGTTTCCTTTTTATTCAGTGATTTATAGCTGCACTGATGGATCAGGAACACTTCTAGAAAGGCCTGCTCTCTGCTCCAGGCGCGCCGTATCGTGGCTCACCCTGCGCTCTGACCCCAACTATGCAAAGTAAAGTAAAGTAAAGTAAAGTTCACTGTGCTGTAATGTATATGTGACAGATAAAGGCTTCTTCTTCTTCTTCTAACATGATCTCAGAGTCAAATGAGATATATATTCTAAAAACAAATAATAGGATTTAGAATAATCAAGCCTGAATTACACTGTACTGTATGTATTAAATGCTATGTATGTATCTTGTGTATGTATAAAACACTAAATAATAAACAGTTGACTTGCTGAGATATTAATAGTACCATGAATAACAGACTATTCAAACTTTTATCTTATAAAAGCTACTTATGTTACATCATGTTAACAATTCATAATGCATAGCAAACATTGCTGTAAAGTGTAATGCATTTCCATAAATAACAATGTTTATAATGCGTTATGAATGCGTTACGATTTAACATAATGAATAGCTAATTCATTGCTATTAGCAATGTAATGCGTTAAACACTGCTTATAATGCATTATGTTAACATTACATCACTATAAAGTGTAATGCATTTTCATCAATGATTATAACATTTATCAGGCCTTATGAATGAGTTTATCCTTTTGTGTTACAGCAGCATCTAAAACAAATACAGCAAGGAAACAACTCATTTATCTTGTAGCTCTGAACCGGGGAAAAGATTTCACTACCCTGTACATTGATTACCTATTTTTGTTATTTCACATTTCAATGTGAGCTCTGTCTCAAGGCTCATTATAAAGACGTGGATTATATTTAGTCTTCCAGAATTCAACCTGCTCAGAAAGGCGAGCAGCTAGCTGAACCTATTTTGGACCTTAACTCTGGGTGTAGACTGACTCCTAAACCATACTTACTGTAGTTATATTTTAACCATTGATTATATAAACATCTTTTTTTGCACACACTTCCAGGAGGCCAAGTTTTTCCATTTATGTTGAGTGATTTTATTTTTCCAAAATAGTGCCTCAGTTCCAATAAGCATCTGAAGGCTATTAAAATAATTACATCTGATATGTGGAGTGAAGGCTATTGGAGTAAAGTGAAGTATAGTGGAGTAAATTGTAGTGACATGTAGTGGAAGTTTATTAGAGGAAACTGAGAAGGAGTGGTGTGGAGTGGAGTGAGATAAAGTGGATTGGAGTAAAGTGTAGTTGAGGAAAGCATACTTGAGTAATGTTGTAGAGTAAAGTTAAGTGAAGTGGAGTGCAATATAGTAAAGTGAAATTGAGTAAATGAAGGGAAGTAAAGTGTTGTGAGGTGTGGTGGAGCAAAGTTAAGTGTAGTAGAATAAAGTAAAGCATAGTAGAGTACAGTGTAGTGAAATGTGGTGACGTTTGCAGGAGAAAAATGAGGTGTAGTAGAGTTAGGTAAAGTAAAGTGTAGTGGAGTAATTTGAAATAAATTGTAGTGGAATAAAGTGTAGTAGAGCAAAATGAAATGGAAACTGAGATGTAGTGCAGTGAAGTGTGGTCAAGTAACGTGTAAGTGAGTAAAATGTAGTGGAGTAATGTTGAGAAAATTGTGCTTGAGTCAAGTGCAGTCATGTAATTTGAAGTGAAGTGGAGTACAGTGTAGTAAAGTAAAGTGGTGAACACTATAGTGAAGTGGAGTAGTGAAGTCAACTGGAGTACAGTATAGTGAGGTAGAATACAGTATAGTAAAGTGGAGTACATTATAGTGAAGAGGAGTATAGTGTAGTAAAGATGAGTACAGTATAGTGAAGTACATAATAGTAAAGAGGAGTACAGTATATTGACATGGAGTAGTGAAGTAGAATACAGTATAGTAAAGTGAAGTAGTAAAGTGGAGTACATTATAGTGAAGAGGAGTACAGTTTAGTAAAGAGGAGTACAGTATAGTAAAGCAGAGTACAGTAAAGTGAAGTACATAATAGTAAAGAGGAGTACAGTGTAGTAAAGAGTACAGTGAAGTAAAGAGGAGTACAGTATAGTGAAGCGGAGTAAAGAAAAGTACATAATAGTGAAGTGGAGTACCATAAAGTGAAGTACATAATAGTAAAGAGCAGTACAGTATAGTAAAGTGGAGTACAGTGAATTAAAGAGGAGTACAGTATAGTAAAGCAGAGTAAAGTAAAGTACATAATAGTGAAGTGGAGTACCATAAAGTGAAGTACATAATAGTAAAGAGCAGTACAGTATAGTAAAGTAGAGTACAGTATAGTAAAGTGGAGTACAGTATAGTGAAGTGGAGTACAGTGAAGTAAAGAGGAGTACAGTATGGTGAAGCAGAGTACAGTAAAGTGAAGCACATAATTGTAAAGAGGAGTACAGTATAGTGAAGTGGAGTACAGTAAAGTGAAGTACATAATAGTGAAGTGAAGTACAGTATAGTGAAGTGGAGTACAGTGTAGTAAAGAGGAGTACAGTGAAGTAAAGAGGAGTACAGTATAGTGAAGTGGAGTACAGTAAAGTAAAGAGGAGCACAGTGAAGTAAAGTGGAGAACAGTGAAGTAAAGTGGAGTACAGTGAAGTAAAGAGGAGTACAGTATAGCAAAGCGGAGTACAGTATAGTGAAGTACATAATAGTGAAGTGGAGTACAGTATAGTGAAGTGGAGTACAGGGTAGTAAAGAGAAGTACAGTGAAGTAAAGAGGAGTACAGTATAGTGAAGTGGAGTACAGTGTAGTAAAGAGGAGTACAGTGAAGTAAAGTGGAGTACAGTGAAGTAAAGTGGAGTACAGTATGGTGAAGCAGAGTACAGTAAAGTGAAGCACATAATAGTAAAGAGGAGTACAGTATAGTGAAGTGGAGTACAGTAAAGTGAAGTACATAATAGTGAAGTGGGCAGTGGTAGCTCAGTGGTTAAGACATTGGACTAGTGATCGGAAGGTCGTGAGTTCAAATCCCAGTACTGCC
>JAQMYM010000036.1:1160023-1178185 GCA_030014255.1 Parauchenoglanis ngamensis
TAGTTTTGATGTATTCAGTAATGTTTTACAACGTAGAAAGCAAAAGAAATAAAGAAAAACCTATGAAAAAGAGTAGGGGTGTACAAACTTTTGACTGGTAGTGCAGCAATATTCCTTATGTTTCTTTAACTTACACTTTTAATTATTTTGATCATAATTATTCATTTACATTTTACATTTACGGCATTTGGCAGACGTCCTTATCCAGAGCGACTTACATAAGTGCTCTGAAGTCTCTATCAGTAAATATATTCTGATACTGGCTCACTAGGATCTGGGCTAAGAATACCATCACACTAAAAACTGCTGGCAAGTAATACAGAAATGTTGTTTTTTTTTCTTTTTTTTTTTCTTTTTTTATTCAAACCTTCTCTGTTGTATTTATGGTGCTTAAAATAATGACAGAATTAAAATAATTAGATAAGTTACATGATCCCAACAAGCCCAAAGCGCATAAACACACTGGCCCCGTCAGTCAGTGTAGAATAAGCCCGGATTCTAAGCTCAGAGTCGAATTATACGCCACACAAAAATGATTGGCGTCTTACACACAGCATTTATGTAGTGATTCTGGGAGACTGTTGCTAACTTTGGTTGATGCAGGACAGAATTTAATGTGAGTTGGGTTTGTTTGTTTTTTTATGACAAATAAAATTTGATCTGGGGATTTTACAATTTACCATGAAACCAGTAACTGTTAGTTCTCCTAGTTCATAGAGTGGCATGACACCTACATAAGCCCTTTATGGCACTTCACAGGAGCCAGCATACATTTTTATATCTAAAAATATATTTCAATAAGCATCAATTGTCAAAAAGATGTCAAGTTGAAATAACACCTGAACAAAGTGACATAAGGTTGTTATGACTTACACTGGAACGACATGGCAAGAGCGAGTCATATAAAAATGATGATGTGACATAATTCGGGAAATGATGGTTAAATGATGCTGATCTGCTGTGTAGGCATTTAAACAGTGACATTTTATACAATGACGCTGTAATAACAGATATATGAACATTTTCTCTTTAATGTTGAGTTGTCCGAGCGTCAGTTTTTCATGACACAACCCCGTGCTAACAAAACTCTGTCACTTCATTATCTGTTACGTCAACTTGATATCAAAATTGACCGAAGTAGTCTTTGAGACAGTGGATGGATATTGGAATGTCTTATTTTATGTTTGTCAGTCGTCATGAACGGCTTATGCAGACGTCATGTAGTCCTATGAACACTACCTTAATGAAAGGTGCAATCGAGTTACACAGCAAGCAGTTAAACACATCACCATTTATACAATGGATGAAACATTTATCCTGTTTTAATAGAACTTCAGAGATTTATAATCCTCTAAAGTACTACACATGTGCTCCAGCTTAATTGAAATATTTGCATATGCATAAGAGTTAATGAATGCATATTCTGTTAAATGTTAGAAGAGCCGTTAACTGTTCGTAACAACTTCTGCCCAGCTGCTAAGCGCCTTCTCTAAGCCTGGCCTGGTAAAATTGGACACTGAAATTGATCATCTCATAAGGCCCTAATGGTGGAACTGAGGTTAATTATCCTACAATTACACTTTCATATCGACCCACTCCAAACAAATGGCTTCATAAGCGCTTCTTAACATGGTCTATTCTGAAATTGGAGTATTGAGGATTGCTATACGGTCATGTACAATCAAAGTACCCTGACTTATCCTGGACTAAAAAATGGCATAAAATTGGTTCGGTGCTACTTCAAGTGAAATTGCAACAGCTCCTGATTACAATGCCGACCCAAAGTGAGGAGACCGGACTCAGACCGGAGTCAGTGTGATTCAAACTCTGTGGGATTCACGACCTCGTACCTGATTGTTGAATATTTTTACTGGAGACCTGAGTTTAGTCACAGATTGTGCTGTTCGGTGGTGTGTGAACAGGTCACGCTTAGATCAGAGGCTCGGAGTGATGCACTGGTTATATACAGCGCTAATAATGACCAGGACACCGAGGCTGTCTTATTATGAGCCTTGAATAATTCCAATATATTGACCCCAGTCTCTTTACGTAATACATAAGACCGGACCCGTATCCATTTCCTGTGTTTATTTCATACCCCTGCCAAAATGTGTGAGACTGAAAAGAGCTGAGGATCCAAATAACTCCTACTGTAGAAGAGATCATTTTCATAGTTTTTTTTAATATGATAAAAGGTCATCAAAACATCAATGCGAGTGATAATGGAGGGGTAAAAGACACCCCACTGCTGCTCTGTCGAACACCACATTACTCCTGCCGACATCAATCTCACGAGTAATGAGAAATCAGGAGTGGCGGAATGGAGACGATGCATTTGATGATGAGTGAAAATCTTTTTAAATGAATAGAGAAACTAGATCTGCAGGAGTCGAGTCTGGTCTCGAGACCATTTCTGCATCGACTTGGAGTGCCGCAGACTTGTTGGTGTTGTTGGGCATGGGGTTGCTAAAGATGGACCAAGATCTTAGAAAAAATAATGCTTTGTTGTCTTTCCTTCTCACACTTGAAAAGAAGTAATTTAAGAAAACAAAACAGCCTAATTATGGGCGCAATGCACAAATGACACCAGCTAGTCGAAGTCAAGGCTTGGCCTCGAAAAGGTTTTGCTGGATTTCTCTCTCGATCTACATTTAGTCCCACTTTCATTTGGACTTGATCTTGACTTGGCCTCGACCCCCATAAGTCTCAGCTAGTCCTGTGCTGCGTTCGGAACAGCCACTCGCCCACTATAAAGTCCGCTACATAGTGAACCAGCCATTTTGCAGTGCTGATCAAATTCTCAACTGTAAATTTCATTCACTATATAGTGCACACGAGGTACACCAAAATGTAATGTAGTGTGCATAAGCTGTATCCTATGTCAGGCAACTAGACCATCATGCATTGCGGATTGTCAAGTGAGTTGAAGAGTTTTATTAAAAGTATTATTTTATTTTTATTTCAGCATTGAGTAGAGATTTGTCTTACCAGTACTTATCCAAAAATAGCAAAGTTGGTGACCACATTCTGACTTTTGTTTATGCATCAGCGTTTCTGTTTAAACTTGTAAAACTTTAAAACGCGTCCTGGGCGATCACGTCACAAGTGGACAGCCAAGACACATCTGCACTTCCACCTGTGTCTATCATGTGTCTCCAAGGTGTTCAGAACGCGTGTGTTCAGGTTTCGTTACTGCATACATCACTTCTGCTATGTCAAAGGTGCCTGCACGCTGTTGTTAAAAACGTTAAACTTGCAACTTATCTTCATTACTTTCTAGCATGACCTATTTTCCTGTTACGTCCATGTCGAGGACGCATCGGGACACATTAGAGTTTACACTACAAAAGATATGTGGTTAAATGCGTCCCAGACCACATAGGCAAGTGGATTGAGTGAATGTATCTTGAACGTGTCTTGGAGGTCATTTACACTGGTCTTGGACTTGTCTTGGTGTTGACGATGGCGTGTTGAATTTCCTCTCAGTGACTTTTTAATCATCATTCATTCATTCTGAGACATATTTGCCTGTGGTTTGTTCGGTACCTCTGGAAGGTCCGGAGCTTCTTGCGCAGGAGGCTCTCCAGGTTGAGAACCTTCTCCATGAGAAGACACTTGACTGCAGTCTCCTCTCGGCTGGCGGGGTTGATCCTCTGCGCTGTCTGTCTCCACACCAGGATCTCGTGCTTCAGCTCTGCAGAAAAGAACGAACCAAGAGAACATTTAATTTCCATCCATGCCTAAAATGAGCAGCAGTCTTCTGGAAAATATGCTTATGGGAAATATGCGCACGCATGGGTGACGTTTTATTCTTTAACACAATAAAGATGGTGGGAAATAAAGATCCCACTATGGTTCTGATTCATTTATGGAGTTGAGAAAGCTTCTCTCTCACTGTGTATTCAATCATCTTTTATATTTTTATGCGCACCCCGTATGCTCAAAGCCTTTTTAAAGCTTTTTACATATTTATTTCTGGTATCATATTGAATGCAGGAGCAGTGGGAAGCCGGTAATGGTGATGTGGATGCTGTGAACACGAGTCCATCTGCGCTACAGCAAACACTGATGAACACTGATTGGATGCGTAAAAGTCACTTTCATCATGAGGATCGGACTGGATATCCATCAGCAGAACCGTACTCTGTCTGCTGGCGCTGTAACTGAGAGAACTGAGACTACTGAGAGCTGGATTCAGGATTCTGATTGGTCACAAGGTTGATTAGTTTTCTATAACAGCAGCTCTGGCAGTATTGGAGCTGCATATCACACATTATATTGATGTCAATTTATGTCAATTTATTTTACATCGATATATTTTTGCGCTCATTATAATACGTTTCCATAGTAACAGCTCATTCGCAAGGGCTTGTATTATAGGAACTTTAAGGTTCTATAATAATTAAAACCTTTAATAATTATAACCTTTAATACAGTCCATCCCTCACCGGCCTCCCTTTTTTTTCGCTCTTAAATTATAATTTAAGAGCTAAAAAAAAGGGAGGCCGGTGAGGGATGGACTGTTTATAGCTGCTATAACGTAAGTGGCAACAGGCGCTAATTTATTTTGCAGACATTCCATAAACTGCTAAAAAGCATGACGTCTTATTTTGTTATAGGAACCCGTTATAGGAAACTTCAGGGTGGTAAGAGTAATTCCACCTCGTGGATTATTATCCCAGAACAGCGCACCCCATTTTATTTTATTCCTTAATTAATTGACACACTGTTCAGATGAAATGCCTCATAGAAGGAACAGTCTTATCCAGGCGGTTCTGGCAGCGGGAGTTTGGTACCATGGAAGCTGGCACCGCGGGATCTCTCGGCTTTATAGATTTGAAATTGGACTGGCATGGAGAAGCCACCAGCATGTGTCGTGATGGACTTCTAGATCGGACAAACAGACAGTGGATTGGTGAGCCGTGTACCTCCTGTTGTCCCGAATCACTGCACTCTACTTGTCCAATATACAGCCTGATAGTGTTTGGCCTGAACCCAATAACCTCATACAGGCAGAATAAAATAGGAATTGTGAACGGCAGACACCGTACAAGAAGATTCATGGAGAAAAAAATACTCGCCTTCCTGCATTTCGAAGCAGAAATTCGTCTATTTATTGGGCGATGATGGTTAATAGATCCGGATTTACTGAGATCCAAAATAATGAGGCTCATTTGCAAGTGTAATCGGATAAACTGTGTGATTTAGACAGAATAGTTACATAAATTACGCGACATGCAAAGATGGTCAATAGAAAACCATTTAAAGATGTTTTTATCCTTAGGTCCCATAGAACATAATCGCATGTCAACTATAATGGCAATTAAAAGGAAGGAGAAATGTTGGAAAATACAATTATTTACAATTAATTATTATTCAAATACAATTACAATACAATAAAACTGTAAAAATGGTTTGATTGTGCTTAACTAGTGAGCTTTAGGTGCTATATAATATATATCATGGCTGCTCCTGTTACACATTGGAAACAAATAAGGCAGACATTCCATGCTCACAAGAAACAAACTACAAGCAGTAGTGTGAACATAGGGTTAAGCAACAAAAAAATGATTAATAACAGCACTGAGCTCACAGAGATCTACTGTACCACAGAGTGAATACAAACTCCTTAGTGACTGTTCCATAAAAAGTTCCCGAAAAGGTTCCTGCACTGAAAGTAATAATGTCTACCCTGCACATGTTTACGAATCCCATTCCCATGCCGGTCAACAGTCCATGAAAGACGGCTCTCAAACTCAAAATTTCCGAATCACCAGGTATCAAAAAGTCCCGAGCCTCGAGGCCACTTTAATTACTTTTTGGAGGCCACTTTCACCCCGAGTGCCTATCAGCGGGCTTCTAATGACATAATTCACTCGGTGTTAATGTACATGGATGGAAATTACCATCGCTGAAAAGATTCCTGAAAGGAATTGATTTAAATTGCAGCAGTGCGCACTGTGCAGCGAGCCTCGCCGAACAGAAACGTTACGACTCAGAGAAAGGCTTTTGTGGCTCTTGTGGATGAACGCCAGCGGCGAGACCTTCAACAGAGAAATTCAGAAAAATCGGTGGTCCAGGAAGCACTGCTACGTATAAAGAGGGTTATTGAAGAGGAACTATTATGTGAATAGTCTGTAATCTCCTTTCCATTGTATTACTCTCAGGTGTGCTGAGGAGGGCTCAGGTGTGGAATGAGATTGGAGAGGAAATGGAGAAGGTGCAGCCGTGATGAAGTGTCTCGTGGAAGGACAGCTGCTTATGAGGACAGTGTCTGAGATCTGGAGGAGAGCCCAAGCTCTGGGATTTAAGGATTTTCATCCTAAAAAGGGTTTTTGGGTTTTCGCTGATAATTACTTCTGGATGTTTCTGGAAGTTTTCCATCACTTGGCTCTGGATAAACATGGTTGTGAGTTTATATGTCTTATCTGGATAACCATGGTTATAATTTTTTTGGATCCTTTTCATTAATTGTTTCTTCTAAACATGGTTCTGTTTTCTGCTATCCGTTCTGTCACATGGTTCTCCTAAACATGGTTTTGGGGTTCTTTTTGGATCCTTCCTGTCACATGGTTCTCCTAAACATGGTTCTGAGTCTTTAAAGTTTTTTTCTGAATAAACATGGTTCCTGGGTTTCTGGGTCTTTTCTGACCCTTGGTTCTGGATGTGGTCTCACACACATTATGATATCATGACCTCACTTCACTGGTAACTATTGGAGCATGACATAAAAAAAAATAATAATAATGAAAAAAAGAATTAATAATAAAATACAAAATAAGAGTCTGTGCTGAATCAAGTGCTATTCTATGAGCTGCTGAGTGTGGAATCATTTTGTTCAATTAAACTGCTGATAAATATGATCAATATGACGAGGACTACTCATGCAGTTGTACATTCACGTGCTGTATATTACATTTATTTCAACACTCTCCATGTTCTCATTAGCATATCATCAAATTGGTCTTTTAAGTATTAAATTTTAAATTGTCTCTTGCTTTTATGTTGCATCATATTACATTTAATTTGCATTACCACAAATAAATAACAATTTTCTTTTTCATTCCACATTTTTTATAGTTTTCAGGTTTAAATGATGAGCATTTTATTTAAAGACAGTGCTTCCTAAAGTGTGGGCTGTGACCCCCTGGTGGGCAATAGAGGTACTGCAATACAGTTGTGACGAAAGAGGTTGTTTATACTAAACAGATAAATAGATTTTATTTTTCAGCTTTGTAATTAGTTTGAAATTGCCATAAAATATTTGAATATGTAAAAAGAAGCAAGCAGGACTAATAAAACAAATCCATGAGATTTAAAGTATGTGTTATTGGTCATTATCGGACATAATTGTGATCTGGAATTATCAAAAATATTGTCATTGACTTGGAATCATAATTGCCAGAATATGCAATAAGGGATGGGCGGGCTGCAGAAGACTTTCAGATGTCAAATTGGGCCGCAGCATTCTGAAGTTAGGGGATGGCTGATCTAGACAATATTGAGAAACCCCACCTCTGACGCTTCTGCTGAAAAACATGGCAAGAAGTACACAGAGGTGATTTTAATCATCTGAACGAGGAGCTCAGGAAAACCACTTCAACTGCTGCATAACCCGAGTCTGAATACCAGGAACTTTCCCACCATGAATAATAACAACAACAACAACAACAACAACAATAATAATAATAATTAAAATAATAATAACACTAATAACACTTTCAAGCCAACTTTAACAATAACTTCTTTTTCTGCAAAATCTAACAAATCATTCGTAAAATAGGAGACACACAATAACTTGATGTTGACGAATAATAGAAAACAATAATTTGATTTTTTTTCATTTGTCAGAAAAAATATAATGTAGAGTTTATGAATGATTACAGCGCTGTTTAAATTGTGCATTCTGTTCTCAAAGAAATGCTTTGATCTTAATTCTCACCTGGTGCAAACACACACACACACACACACACACACCTACCCACTTAAAGCTTTCAGGTAACCACACACTGGATCTGTGTAGGGTTTATTCATGCTTATTAATGAGCCGTGTATGCATTATGCACTCAGTCTTTTGGCGAACACGTCTTTGGTTCCTTTTAAGAGGTCAGTGTTCAAAGACCAAACACGTTTGATGTTGAAGGGACTTATGAATGAGTGGATAATTAAAACTGCACCTTTTCTTTTAGGGTTTTGTGATCGCAGGCAGAACAACTGACGGATGTGTGTGTCATTTATGAATTAAACATGATTGTGTGTTCAAGGACACGCTATAAAATCTGAGAGTGAGCTCGTGTCGTTAGCGATCTTCTAATAACCTTAGAAGAACCTATCTTCTAAAAACCTCTAAAGCATAATGTTAAATAAGACCCCGCAACAGTGCTACTGTTCTTTTTTATTTCACTACTTTGATTTATTATTAAAGCCCACATACCTTGAACTACATTATTAAAAGTACTTTTGTGAAAATAAATGCGTAACATTTAAGGGTTGTCTCTCTGGTAGAATATTTAATAGAAGCCTACAACAAAGTTAAAGCCTTTTTTATAATCCAAGAACTCTTAATTATACAATGAACCCTTGAAGAACCCTTAAAGAACCTTATTTTCTAAGTGCAACAAGTACTAAAATAGCAAAATGTTAACTCACTGCCAAGTTGGTTAAATAATGAATCATGAATGAATTGGCCCAATCAGAGCAAAGCTATTTACATCTTTGAATTTAAAGACACACCCCTTAAAATCAGCCTGTTTTATTCTGTAAGGTTTTTATAACACGCTAAAATAGCAAAAAAAGAACCAAAAAAGAACGAAGGCCTTTTCAATGAAAAAAAAATGCTCAGACTTTCCAAAGGCATCTCAAGGAATAATATAAAATAATTGAAAAGTGTATGGCAGGTCCACTATAAGCTTGAAGGATTTTCTCAGAGGGACAACCAAAGCAGCAAATCAAATCTGAGTGGAAGCCATGGTGTTAAATTAAACCAAACGTGGCGGTCTAGACACTTCCATAAAACACCGTCTCGAAAGCTTCTATTCATGAGCAAGCTCAGAGGTGCGAACTAACATGCAGGTGATTTTAAAAATCTGGATGTAGAGCCCGGATAGTCCACGCAAGCAGGCGCGTGACCCGACTCTGAACACGAGGAACTTTCTCCATGGAAATATTGACATAACCTTTGGACACAACAATTTCGTTTTCTCCAACATATCACAGCTTTTGGTTGGTCTGCTATTTCAATTGGAACAATTTAGCATAAATATGTAGATACAAGAAGAAGAAGAACCAAAGAATGCTGTATGGTTTCTACATAGAACCCTCCAACCAAGTGTTTCCCTATCATGAAATTTTAAGGCAGAACCCTTTTTTGGAAGCTAATAAGCCATCGAACCGCTAAAGAACCCTTGAAGAACGCTTTTTTTGTGTTTGGGCTATTATGAGGTCTGAACTCCAAATTAGTCTTCATTATTACATCAGCTGTTGGTTTTGTGTTGTTGATTGCTATAGATTGTATTAATGTTTTAATGTATAAAGCTCTTGTACCTTTAATTTACAAACAGATTTGTGAATGTAATATCAACGAGACACATCTGTAGATTCAGCCGAACTCTTAACACCGCACCGCGTCCATGCTTTGTGTCTCATAGGACACGTGGACGTCACCTACGGTAGGATTTATAGATTTAATAGCGTAGTATTAGAGTCGTAACAGGATCGTATGATAAGGCTGAAGGGAATATTGGAGGAAAGTGTCTGAAATGAGATCATAATAAAATAAAAAGTTGTATATCATTGGGTAAAGGGCCCTTCAGTAGAAATGCAGACAGGCAAAGAGCAGAAAAAGTGCAGGCACCAGTTTAACGGTATATTTATGAGGTCATCATCGTGAGCCACATCTGGTGAGAGATCGCACTGTATTTCAAGTCGACGCTGAGGCACTGACAGGCGCTTTAACGGGAATTTGAATGGGATGAATTAATGTAGTATTATATGTGACACAGTGGCACTCTCAGCAGCTGATGCTCCAAGTGGGTGAGAGAATTAAACTGATACTAAAGCCACAAATCTGTATTTGAGGATAACTAAAAAAAAAAAAACCTATGATTTGATTGATTTCCTCAATTTGGACACCAATTACGAGATATTGGGGTGTAACAGATAAGAACAATCTGGATCTGTATTTGGATTTAAATGTGATAGTGGGCGTGGCCTAAACTAGAAGTCCCTGGAAAAATCTACAATCCCTATTTCATCTCTAAGACACTTACATACCCTGAAACCCAGCACTATTTATTACTGTTATTCAGGGGCGGGGCTTTGTATAAGCTCAAGTTATGATGTCAGAAGCACATCTCTTATGCAAATTATATGCAAAAAAATCACAACGCAGTATCCAAAAATGTTTAGCCAGGCAACATGAGTGCTAATATGGACAGCTAGCCAAAGTAGTTAGCACTGATAATAAATAAAATCGTAGCTGTTATGGCAATGTGAAATATTTTGAGGTTGCTCTATCATAAATGCTAATGCTAATGAAATCCAACTCGTACATATCAAATAGTGACAAATCCAAGCTAGCATTAAACTAGCTGGCTAGCGTTTTAGAGCGTGTTTCTAATTTGCATATTCATACAATGGTGTATTTCTTAATTAATTTAAATGCGCATGGCTGTACCATGTATATGTTCAGATTATCCCGTGTTTCTTCTGTGTATTTTATTCTCCAACGTCGCCACTCACCCACAATCTCGCTGGACTCTTTGTTGTAGAGTTTCTTATTCCAGTAGAGAATCCTGAGAAAGGGAAAGGAGGTCAGAAGCACCAGGCAGATGCCCAGGAACATGTAGCCTGTAAATGCAGCAAAATCCATTCCCTGAGGAGAAGGAAAAGACAGCAGGAAAGGCAGAATGAGTATAAAAGTGTGTAAGAAAACTCATTTTTTTTATAATCTTGCAAACAGGAAATTGAACATTTACAGGAAGATGCCATTTTGACTGACGTTGTAACCGACCAATCACAAACAAGGATATCTCATTCACCCTCCACAACCTGCATCAAAATAAGCTACTGAATAACTTATAAGAGAGGTACATTTAGCATTTTTCCTATACACTGACTGTATCTGGATGAGAGCCAATCAGATTGCAGCCTTCAAGAGCCTGAATCTTCTTGCCAGAAAAGTGTATAAAATATAACAAGCTACAGTGCAACAGTGGCATGGTCTCTATCACGGTAACATTTACGTTGAACTCTGCATCATAGAACTGGCATAACCATGTCATAACCTGTTATTAGAGTATATATCACTACATGTTCCATAGCTGTGTTATGATTCCATTACCGTTACTTGGTGCCATGACAGTTTACGTCAAGTGTTGCCACGTTGTCCCTGGTTACAATACGCTTTATAACAGGTCTTATAATGCATTTACTGCTTTCGGATTGGCTGACTCCTATAACATACACTTCAAGGGTTTATTAGTTCTACGTAAAACCTTTAGAAGTTCCTAAGGCTAGAAGAAGCCTTAAGGATTTTAGATATACGGACTGCTCTTGGACTTACTTCACACTGTCAGAACCCTATTTCTTTAAGCGCCAACTGTGCAATACTGACTTTGCACTGTGGTTATGTATAAGAGAATTGATGCACATATTTTAACAGATTCTTATGTTTCTATTTCTATACATATTGCTTATATTGTTCTATATTTATTATTTTCCTTATCATTTTTCTATGCTTATATTTATTTCTATTCTACAACGTGAGCAACTGTGAAATGGCAATTCCCCCCCAGGGATCAATAAAGTATTTCAGATTCAGATTCAGATATAAGAAAGCAAATTCAGTTATAAATCAATGCACCATGTCATGCCAAGCCCTTTATAAAGCCTCTGTAGGCTTAGTGATAAGAGCTGATAGCTGATATCTTTTTTAAGAAAACAGACATCATATGAAACCACACAGTGTTTCCATCATGCTGTTATGAAATACTACAACGTGTTGGGGAAAAAAAGTATATGTCAACTATAGCACGAAAATGAGCATTACTCATAAAAATGAGTTTATAAAAATGCTTACAGGAACAGCACAGAAAGAATGTTAAGCACAATGATTTATGAATATGGAATATCAATTTCTGAATGCTTTACATAACACACCATTCATGCAATTCTTCTTGGTCAATCGCCTGCAAAGTTCACTAACTGCATGCTGATTATCTTCTTTATTCGAGATCTCAGTGGTAACTCCGCCCACCTAATTACATCATTAGGATATGGTTGCAAGAATATCTGATTCGTTTCCTTGTGATAAATGATCAGAAATAGATGACAATGAATGACGTTACAGCTTCTTAGCTGCTCTCTGAAGCTTTTGGAAAGGGGGGGGGTGAAAACTTTTGCAAGTACCTGTAAAAGATTATGTCTCCGCGTTATTTTTTTCTAGTGAAAGAATTTGAAGGAATGAAGGAATTTGTTTAAAGCATGACGATGTTGATACTGTAAGACTCATTACGTCTGCATGAGCTGCACCGGAGTAATAAACCTCTCCGTTTGGAATTGATGTGGCCTTTAATAATTTTCTTTATTTTATTTTCCACCCCGTGCCTCCCGTGTAGCCACGTCCCTGCAATTAAACCATAGAGCGTAACAAATATGACAGCTAGTGAGCTAGTATGAGCATGCATAGATGCATAAAGGCTTCTGTCTTATTTATTTCTAATGGCACTTCTATTTAAATGTGATAAAGCTTTCATTTTCACGTTCGTCAATACGGTTTATCACCCGATTCCCATCTGGATGCCACCGAATGAACCTGACAGATACACACGTTGCAGTATTGAAGATATTTTACGCTCTGATAAATGCGCTGATTTATATTCATGATGTACACCACAAACACGAGCTGAAACTTCAATAAATACGCAGCGAGCAGAAACCCAGGACTTATAGTGCTGCTCGGGAATTAATGTATAAGATAAGAAGAGGTGATGGAGAGGAAAAACAGATAGCAAAACAAGATAGCAAATAGAGCAAATCAGCTCTCTCTCTCTCTTAAGCATAATGCTAGCACATCAGGCCACAGATAAGACTTAAGAGACAATGCAGGCTTGTAAGTCCTTGAGAGAAGCAAAGTTTTTGCAGAAAGAGGGTGCATTGTGCATCACGGAGTGTCAAGGAGAGGCTGGAAAACACGAAAGAAGAGAGATTGTGGAAAACTGGTGTACAGTGACCTCTACAGGAGACATGAAGAAACTCTACGAGCAAAGAGAAGAATCACGTTACATCATGAGGTCTTATCGATGACATGCTGCATAGAGATCACATAAAATCTTCTGTATTCCAAATTCTATAACAGACTGTGTGATAGAGTGTGTGTGTGTGTGTGTGTGTGTGTGTTCTCCATGTTAGAGTATATGACGAAGATCCTTGAAGATAGACCTGAGTTCATATTACTACGTTCTGTTTACGTCAATAATCCACAGATTGCCTCATTCGGAAAACGGATTTGCATAAACACAAACATTCTTCAAACTGAGGTTGAGGTAAAAGATTTTGTCAGTCCATGAGCATGTTTCGTTTACGCTTCGTCATCTGCACTATGGTAATTGTAGCTGTCCCATGATTCCACTGTTAAAAGCGCTACTTAAATAAAATGTAATTTCAGGGACGGGGATGTCAAGTTATGACATCAGAAGCACGTATGATATGCAAATTATATGCAAAACTAAAACGTTTAAAAAGGCAAAATGAGTGCTAATCTGGAGAGCTAGCCAAATGAATTAGCACTGATAATAAATGAAATTATGGTTGTTAGGACAACGTTTGGCTGCTCTTACTTAAATGCTAATGCTACTGAAATCCAGCGCTTACATATCAAATGGTGACAATGAGAAATTTAATCCTTTTAGACACGCATCGTAGCAAAAATGATCTTTGGTCGCGGTGACACTAAATCCTGTCACATTACGCACTCAAGACCACCAATCACAACTCACGGCCAAAGAATTCTTTCACAATGTATGATTTTTGTCTGTGACAAAAACTCAAGCTAGTCAACTCAAGTCATAGCATACCAAGCTAGCTTTACACGCACGTTTCATTCAACTTAAAATAAATAAATAAATAATCCAAAATAATCCACTTAAGATGGAAAAAAACCAAATTGGCTATTGTGATAAAACTTTCCCAGTTCATTTTCTTTTTTGAACTGGAACCTGCATTTCTTTATGCAAACTTCTAGTTAAATAGTCATACATTTGAACACATAATCATATTTTAGAAGAATTTAAATGTTGTTAGAAATTATATATTTGTTTATTTTCATTGTGAGGCAAATCTCCAGAGACAAATGTTCCAAGGAACTATTTTTGTTTTTATTATAACATAAACTGTTAAACAAATTCAACAATGATTAACATTCCTCTGTAATAATTTTCTAATTAAGAACAGAAATGAACATTTCATTAATGCAGGTCAAGTTTTTATAATTATTACTATTGCGAGTCCTCATTGCTCATGAATAGTATAACCTAAGGGCAGGGCAAATAGACATGGACTCCATATTCTGGTCAAAATGACCTGTTTTTACTTTTAAAAAATGTTTTCCTTGCTGTACGGTCAAGTGCAAAACATTCTGGAACATGAAAAAGAACATTTTAATTCACAGCATCACAACACGCAGAGTGTGTGGTTTAACATCTTCCTTTATAATTACAAGTAGGAAAAAAAAACAGTCAAATAGTGAACATTCAAATATTGTTTATATTCTCTAATAGAGAATTTTAACATTACAAAGCTAGCTAACCTGCGCTAACCAGACAAGATTTCTGGGATATTTTTTAGCTATAAATAATATATACTTACACTTCAATATATTCTTCATATCTACTACTAATGTTAGCTAACTAGCTAATATGGACTAACTAAACAGACTTGTGAGCGTCATTGAACACCATATTTTGTAAAAAGAAAATAAAAGTTTCTTACAAACCTACTAATTATTCTATTAACTGTTACTGATAGCTTGCTTTGGCCAGCTAGTTAATGTGAGCTAACCGCTATAATGTCCCAGCTACATGATCTAACAGCAATTATTAGCCAGCTAGCTAGCATGAGCTATCCTGACAGGACTTATAAAAGGATTTTAATCCAAATTTAAAATGTTTACAATCTTCACTGTTAGCAATAGACAGATGGAAAACCTTGATCAACTTTTGCCAACTAGCTAACTGCTAACAATATCCAGCTAGCTTACAGAATCGCTATCCTGACTGGATTTCTGAAAGACATATTTTAATCAAGTCTAATTTTCACTGATAGCATTAGCCAAACTAGAAGACTGCGCTAATATTGAGTTAAGCTTAGCCAGCTAACCTAGCATCCTATTAGCCTGCTAGCTGATATAAAAAAAAAACCTGTCAGAATTTCTGAGAGGATTCTAAGCCTTTCTAAACATGTTCAGAACCCTCACTGCTAGCATTAGCCGGATAAAAAGCCTGAACTAAGTGCTAACATTTACTTACTAGCTAACAATATGTCAGATTCATAATTGTGCATATTATTCATGGTTCTCATAATTTTATTCATTTTAAAGTCATTTAAATAACCGTTTGATACCTTTACTGCCCATGCTAGCTAGACGGCTAACACAAGGCAGGATATTTCTGCGTCCTTATATGTTTAACACACTCTCTATGTAAAAGTACAAATAGTTTCAGCTACTCAAAGTAGGTTTCTGTTCATTTCTCTTTTTTTGTATTAGCAGTATTTTGGATTAGCAGTAATAGATATGGTTCCTGGTTGACAACCGTTGCTAATTAGTTGCTAATTAAACAGAAACAAGTGTGATGAAAACAAATGAACACAAATTGTGGAATATCCTGTCGTTTATGTTGGAAAATCAATGTAGGAAAAAGAAAACAACTGATAGACAGACAGAGATGAGCTTCAGGAAGGCCAGGGTTTGGTAGCACTTTCTATGAAGGCCATATGTAAGAAGATTTATAATATATTCATAAAAGGCATTACAGTTTGTAATGCATTTATAAATTATTAAAAGGATGAGTTATAAGATTATATTACTATTATATCTTGTATAAGATATGAGATGTATGCATAATAAAGATAGCTATAAAGTGGCATGCATTTTCATAAATAATAATAACGATGTGTACAATGCCTTATGAACGCATGATATGTCACTCAGTGAAAGAGTCATCTACATCCCTGAGACCATCCTCCTGCCGTTCGGTACACACACGGCCACAGACGGACGTCTGAGTGACTGATGTCCACCGTCACATTGTTCACAGTCTGCTGAGACACGAGTGTGATCACACACACACACACACACACACACACACACAAAACCACGCTGACGAGGTTTAACCCAGAACTGCACAGCAGATGGAACCTCCACATGACGGTTTGTACAACACCGTATACACAGCGCTGTGGAGCGCTCCATTCTGATCAGATAAAACTGATTGTGTTGATTCATTTTCAGGTTTATATCAACGTGCTCATTCTAAAACGTTACGTTTCCATAGTACCAGCTCATACACGAGGACTTGCAACGTGTGTAATCATTAATCTGGTGAAGTTTTTTAGGAGATTTTTATGTGTTATGTAAGGAGGCGTTTATGCAAGGAGTCTCCAGTGTCGGCGCTTTGTAACAGCTGGAACGTTTCCGACTTCTTCACTACCGAGGAGTTTTCGCTTCTTTTTGTTTTTATTTTCTTATCGTTATTAACTTCGAGAGAGGGAACGACTCCTTATAGCTGCCCTGACGTACGTGAGAATGTTTAACTTCAACATTAAATGAATCTATAATTGGATAAAAAGTATGGCGCCGTAATTAAATGAATAAAATAATACAATCGTAAGCAAGTAGTTGTGGGATGAGAGGAATAAAACACTTCGGAATGTGCTGTTATAGTAAAATAATCAATGTCAGGGAAAGTAAAAAAAAATGACCACATTTTCATGTCCACATGAAAAGTGGTTTTTTTTAATAATTTTAAAATGCTCCTGTGTGCCCAGTAGGTGGCGATAGTACTCATTAAGTGTTAAGTCAAAGGCGTTAAGAATAACGTTAAGAGCTGCGTATTGTGCAGGAGAGAAAGAGAAATGCAGAAAAACCGAGGCATGGGTCCAAGAACGAAAACACGAGGTGATAATCGAATACGAAGTGCTCGTCCAGGTCTTATCCTTAATCTGTGCTCTCAGTGTGGTTCGTAACGCCGGAGAGAAATTACATCGCAAACGATTTAACTAATAAAAAAAATTAGACACCACAAAGTAACGCCCTGATCAGCAGCCGTGATACACCAAGTATTAACACATCCATGACACATGTGCAGTAGACACGCAACAGGCGTCATGTGACCTGCAACGTCAGTGTTCTCGTCCGGCGTTTTCAGTACAGGTCTCGTAAACCTTACCATGGTGTTTCTCAGGAATCATTTGACTGATGGAGGTGTTTTTTTACGTGGCGTCTTTGTGCTACTTTTCTTCAACATTCCCGTGATAAAGGCGCTCCACATGCAGCTCAGATCCCAGCAGATCCACAGGATAATTTCAGCCTGACAGATGATTTAAGTGTCTCATCACTCAGTGCAGCTGTGTGAATAAACACAAACAGCCACACACGGCCACACACACGCTTCACACACTTACACATACACTTCACACTCACACACTCTTGAGGCTGGGTTAATTTAGGTCACACATGTGTCACACTGAATAAAGCTTTCTTCACAATGTTAACATCAACTCTCTCTCTCTCTCTCTCTCTCTCTCTCTCTCTCTCTCTCTACCTCTGTCTGTCTGTCTGTCTCTGTATCTCTCTGTCTGTCTATCTTTCTCTCCCCCTGTATCTCCCATTCTGTCTGTCTATCCCTCCCTCCCTCTGTCTGTCTCTCTCTCTCTCTCGGTCTGTCTCTATGTGTCTCTACCTCTTTCTGTCTGTCTCTCTCTCTTTCCTCTTTCTTACACAACACACCCCCAAAACCTGACACACAACTGCATTTATACATGAGGCCTACATCAAACAGATTCCCAACTAACATGGAGACTTAACACACCCACACACACACACACACACACACACACACACACACACACACACACACACACACACACACCCCACGAGGGTTCTAT
>JAQMYM010000036.1:1191092-1210854 GCA_030014255.1 Parauchenoglanis ngamensis
TAAGATAATGCCCACAATATCATCAAGCTAAATGGGGGCGACTTTGAAGAATCTAAAATATGAAACATATTTTGTTTTTGTTTTTTTTCACTTTTTTGTTTACTACATAATTCAGTATATGTGTTGCTTTATAGTTTGAGGTATTCAGTATTGTCTTACAATGTAGAAAACAACAACAAAAAAGAAAAACCTATGAAAGAGAAGGTGTGTCTAAACTTTTTTGGACTTCATTTGAAATGAATTTGACACAATATGAACAATTATAAAATAAATAAATGACATAATTTAAAACCAAATTTAAAAATAACAAAAAATATTAAAATGTGAATATGAAAAAAATAACATACAATTATAAAAAACAAAAAAAATTCAAACAAACAAAAGAAACGAACAAACAAATAAATAAATAACAAAAAATGTGAAACTGTAGATGTGAAAAAATAAATAATTAACGAAGATAAAGTGGTGTGATTTGATTCAGTTCGATTCAGTTTACCAAGTCGACGCTTTTAAACTGTGTATTTCAGTTAATCAAATGTCCAATTCAACCGATTGGATTTTGCCCCGGGGGAATATATTACCTTCAACCTGTGTGCATAATTGTCTGGGTTTCATTAGTCAGGGTTCATTAGTACACAGAGTCACCAAATGGGAATCACTTAAAAAGTCATTTGAAGTTCGACTGACTCAATAAAATAAAGATTTGGCTCAAAAGAATAATTTATTCATGAGTCACACATCACTATAAAAAATCTCTGTTTGTGAAAGTGAAATAAACTTTGCCAAAAAGTCCTGATCTTGGAAAATAATAGCTACAATTGTTAAGGTTAAATGTATCACTGTAAACACCCGGTTCTGCTGCATGTTCTGAGGAAAGGTTTTACATAGAACCCTACAACAGCATGATTCTCTCTCAGTAAAGGTCCATACCTAAAGAGGGAGTAAAAGTCTGTTACAGTAAAACTGACCCATCATCCTGAGTGATCCGGAGCAGCGGGGATCTCTCCGTTTGGCTCATCTTTCCTCTCAGGAAGTTCATCTTGCTGAAGTTTCGCCTGACACAACAAATCAAACAAAATGGAGAATTTAAGTTATTACAGCTGTGCCAATATGCTGATTTAAAATTTAAAAAAAACTTAAATAAGCAACATTTACAAATCACCTCTCAACATTTTAACTTCAGATTTTACAACATTTACATCTACAACATTGCTCTGATTCAATAAAACTGTAATGTAGAAGTGATTAAAAAATTATATCCCCTAATAACAGAATGAGGCGAGGAATGAAACACTTCAGTAACATAATCAGTAACAGCATGGTGTGATCAGTAACAGTGTTACTGTAAATTGTTTTCTTGCATTTAACCAACATTCTAATTCTAATTCTAGTTTACTGATAATTACATACTTGATTGTTTGTGTCTTTATCAAAATAAATGTTTAAAAACTGGCCCCAGCAGTTTTGTTGTTGCAGTCTTTGATCCAGGCCATAACCACAGAGTTACTGTTACTACAGCTACTGTTACCTGGAGTTACTGTTGCCACAGCTACAGTTACCACAGCCACTTTTACCATGGCGTTACTGTTCCCACAGCCACTGTTACCATGGAGTTACTGTTACCACAGCTACTGTTACCATGGAGTTACTGTTCCCACAGCCACTGTTACCATGGCGTTACTGTTCCCACAGCCACTGTTACCATGGAGTTACTGTTCCCACAGCCACTGTTACCATGGAGTTACTGTTACCACAGCCACTGTTACCATGGAGTTACTGCTCCCACAGCCACTGTTACCATGGAGTTACTGTTACCACAGCTACTGTTACCATGGAGTTACTGCTCCCACAGCCACTGTTACCATGGAGTTACTGTTCCCACAGCCACTGTTACCATGGAGTTACTGTTACCACAGCTACTGTTACCATGGAGTTACTTTTCTATGTTCTTAAATAACGTCATCCATTTAATGTCCATGAAACAAGTTCTTATTATGTTAAGGCAGCTATAACTGTTGGTACATAAACATCTCCTTTCAGAAAACGTAACAATTTATTTATTTTTTTGAATGATGAATGACCTGTTACTTTAGAAACAATAATGTATTAGAACCAGCACATTAAAATAAACCTGCTATACTGAGAGCTGCTGTCATATGACATTAATTAACGCTTTCCGGCTGATCAGTATCCAGAATGCATCAGTGCTGTAGGATAAAGACATTTTAATCTCACATTGGTCTTCTGCACAACTTCTTGCTTCTCTGGCATCTGAAGTTACCTTTGACCTCTGACTTCTTTAGCACTAAACTCTCAGACTGTGCAGGACAGTTTGATTGACAGCTCCAGCTGCTGGCACTAAACTGAGGCTCATTAAAGGGTGTGTCACTCAAACGCAGCAACTGTGTCTCCCGTTCTCTCCACTTTCCTCTTGGCCTTGTTTGCTTGTTTGAGACACAATAAATAAATTCGATGAGGTGCTGACTAGTCCCACACCTAATAATAATAATAATAATAATAATAATAATAATAATAATAATGATAATAATAATAACAATAATAACAACCACCTGCTCAGTCTGATGTGTCTGTTCAAAGTTCACAAAGCTCACAAAGCTCAGGAATACACATACACATAGCATAGAGTTGAGAGCCAACGTTTACATCCCCCTTAGGCTTACCCCCAAAATCATAATCCCTTACTTAATGTATTCTGATTAATCCTGAATAATAAACCAAATACAATTAAATATTTTATGCTAAGTCTATTGTGCAGTTATCTTTTAGCAACCTCAATGTTTGTGTCCATGTTGATGTCTGTGTCATTAAATCAACATGTGCTCACATTTTACTGTTATTTAAGGCTTAAAAGGTTCTCGAGCGGTCATGTTACGAGTCAGTTGGAATCAGGAAAACAGCCCTCACAGCCTACAACTCAAATGGCTGACCTCTCACAGAGCTGGAGAAGGAGATAAAAAGACATGAGGAGACTGTTATCAATACTGAAAACTTATTTATCTTTCTTTTAGAAATCAGAGAAACACAGACGCAAAGACACAAAAACATGTCCGAGAAATATTAAAAATAATATCCACCTAGTCAAATATTAGATATCATTATTTAAATGTACACAAAAATATTTTTGGATTTAGATTTTCTTCCTGAACTTTACACTTACAGCAACACCTTTCTATTAAAACTGTTGATTTACAGGTTTCCTTGTAGGGAAATAACTATAAGAAGTCAGTAATAAATATAACTTTAATAACAACAGGGTGAGAATTTTCACAACCCAAAAACAACCCCACAGATCCCTTGGCTTTGCTTTACACACCTCACTTTGAGAAAGAACCATGGACTCAGAAAGCAGAGAGAGGATAAAGGTGAGAAAGAAAAGAAGAAAGAATGAAAGGAAAGAAAGAAAGAGAGCAGAGAGCGCATGACTCGTGAAATCCCAGACACACTCGTACAGATTGTACAGTAGAGCTGAGCACTTTCTCTCGAGCTCACCTCACAGCTGCCCCTAAGCCTGTAAGAGCGTTACACAACCCTTACAGCGCTTACACACTCTGCTGGTACACACACACACACACACACACACACACACAAGCACACGCACGCATGCGCACACACACACAGAGGACTATCTACATTATTGCCTCAGTAATATGACCCTGCGTTTCAGCTCCAATCCTCTTTGGAGTCGATTAAACGTGATTAACCACGTCATCTCTCACAAAGCAGTACGTGAAGTCTGAACTCCAAACCCCAACACATAACCAAAAACTCACAGAAGACAGAGTCCACAATTATTGGCACCCTTTGGGAACTCCATTTATATGTAAAATTAATAACACAGAAAATGTTTCTGCAAAAAAACACGCACACACTGCTGTACCATTTATCAGGGATGCAACTTTCTCTCTCTCTCTCTCTCTCTCTCCCTCTTGCTCTCTCTCTCTCTGTCTCTCTCCCTCTTGCTCTCTCTCCCTCTCTCTCCCTCTCTCTCTCTCACTGTCTCTCGCTCTCTTTCTGTCTGTCTGTCTGTCTGTCTAAAGTATTGGCACCCCAGCAGGTGGTCATACCTGTGCTCCTGGTGGCCGTTGTAGATGATGTGGTGTCCCAGCGGCACGGCAGCGGCCTGCAGCAGCTTCTGCGTCTCTGTTCTCTTGGAAAATCCTTCCAAGAGACGCAGCTCGTCAAAGTTTCCCGCCACAGCTCCGGACTTCTGATGGCCCTGAGCTCCCATCTGAGGAATCTCCATCTCCAAATTGTTCTTATTCTCCAGATACATCCTGACTAAAAGGATAAAAAAGGATGATGTGTCATTTTTTTTAATCATTGGGAAATTGCTGTAGTATAGAGGAATAAAAGACTTTAAGATTGTTGATTGATTATTTTGACAACCACCATGTTGTTGATTATTTTCCAATAACAATGCAAAATGGAGTGTTACTTTTCCTATATAGCATATAGTGTTCTGTATGTCACATATGTTATATATGAGATGTTATTACTCTAAATTTAATCTGCATATTTTAAGGAAACACGTTTTCTTGTCTTTTTGATAAACGTGACGCGCCCTCTAGTGGCCATTCAGTGAAAAAACTATCCCTGCCCGCCTTCGACATTCTGAAATCTTTGACGTTCCTGTGCACGTAAATGAACTGTCACTTCAATGCTCAGTCTAATCCCAGGGTAATTTCTTGTCTTCTCATGTCCTAAAACTTTGGCTGAAGTTTGTAGAGTTACACTTGTTTTCACAGAGCAGTAATTGGTTTTAGGATTTTTGTGTCTTTGTGTTTGTCAGGTAACAGTGTTTATTGTTTGTTTGTTTCTTTTTTTGCCTCACATGTCCTGTGAGTGACAGAATCCCAGGCCAGGAGGACAGAACCATCACAACTAAGACGTAAAACCTCCCTCAGGACTTGCTAACCCTTCCTCTATTTCACACAAGCTAACCGTGGGCTTTAAAGCCCTAAGGGGATTGCTAGCAGGCTTGCTAATGCCATATTGTGGACTGTGTAAATGTGTGTGTGTGTGTGTGTGTGTGTGTGTGTACTGTAATGTTAAATCAGTTTTTTTCAATGATATTCTTTGTGTGTTCAGATTTAATCCCTGCACATGATGCTAAGCTTAAGCTCAACTAGCCACTTCTCTCATCCTGGTTTTCCTTCTCTGAGAAACATATGAATCTCATCAACATCATCATCATCATCATCATCATCATCATCATCACACACACTTGTGTTTGAACTGAGCAGTAAGAGTGTGTGAACTCAAGCTTAGGGATTAATCTTCACATGTGAAAGAGACAATGCCCAACTTGCATGAGTCCATGCGAGCCACATTCCTAGGAGCTACTGGTTAATGGCGTCATTAGCACTGATCTCATGAGCGTAAAAAAATGAGCTCTAGGCAAGAATATCATAAAATCCTCATTACTACCAGTGTACACTCTTTATTTGACCGATTATTCCACAATCAAATACAGTTTGCTAGCTTTTTAATGAAATACTGGACTTAATTACTGCAAAAGTTAGCTTAACATTAGCGTGCTTGTTAGCAAGCATGGCTGTTCAGTGACAGCTAATACTTAATGCGAGAGTGGTAACATTAGCTAAGCTAGTTAATATTAGAGTGTTTGTGTTTAGTTGGTTAGCTTAGTTAATGTTCTTTAACTATTTTTTAATTTTATTCTAATCTGTACTCTATCAAAAAATGAATAAATACACAAATGCTAATGCTAAATGTTAATGCTAAATACATAAATGCTAGTCATGATGTCACACGATCAGCTAATCAACATTATTTACCTTCCTTACAACTGGGACAACAATGGAAATAAGTCTCGGACTGTTTTGTTTCATCCCTGACATGGCTGTTATATCTGTTGCATCACCATATTTATATCACTTTCATGTTAAATCAATCAATCAGTTAAGAAAGGTTCCTACAGTGGAAGTTCCTTTGAAGTGTGTGAGTTTCTGAAAAGGTTCTAGTGGTGGAAACATAAGGTTTACAAGTTCCTGAAAGTGTTCCAGCAGTACAAACACACCATCAGTTCCTAAGTTCTTGAAAAAGTTCCTACAGTAGAAACGTTCTTAGAACATATGGGTTTCTAAACAGGCTCTTGCTGTGAAAATAAATTGAACTGAACTGAACCAAACAGAACTAAATTTAATTAAGCTGAACTGAATTGAATTGAATCAAATCAATCCAAATCAAATCAAACTGAACTGCACCACACTGATTTAGATTGAATCACATCAAAATAAATCAAATCAAACTGAACTGACTTTAAACAAGTTGAACTGAACAGAGCTAAATTGAATTGAATTGAATCAAAGTGAATCAAAGCAAAATGAACTGAAATGAACCAAGCTAAATTGAAGTTAATTAAGTTGAACAGGCCTGAATCAAATCAAATTACATTGAAATCAACCAAACCGAATCAAAATTGGACTGAATCAAACCGATTTGAATTGAGTCATTTCAAAATAAATCAAACCAAACTGAATTGAATTTAAATAAGTTGAACTGAACAGAGGTAAATTGAACTGAATCAAATCAATCCATATCAAATCAAATTGAATCAAAGCAACTAATTTGAAGTTAATTAAGTTGAACTGAACTGAATCAAATCAAATCACATTGAATTCAACCAAAGTGAATCAAAGCTGAACTGAACCAAACTATGGTTACAGAGTCAGTGTCAACATCCATGGAACATTTCAGTATTATAAATTTATTATTCTATCTCAAAAAAATGTAGTTACTCATCATCCTCATCTTCCACGCTAAACACACTCTTACGCTGCAGTGTACACTATCTCCCCCTGCTGGAGCGGAGGAAGTATTACTGTTTTAGCCACGCTCTAAGAAAGCTTTTGTTCTCTTGTGGCCCTTTCCTACCACATGAGTCTGAAACAATGAGGCAGCCACATGAAAGTCTTTTCCCTGAAGCAGGCACACACATACACACACACACACACACACACACACACACACACACACACATCCTGTCAGCACGAGATGAAGAGAGAGCTACATTATCTATGACCAATCATTTGGATTTGCTTGTGCACTCCAGAGACTCTCGTCTTTCATGAAACTTCCCCAGAGGCATTCAGGCCACGCCATGAGCCACACTCAGGAAAGGAAGCGAGACAGAGTGTAGCAAAAATAAAAACACAAATAAATTTCATCACCGCACACACACAGGCTTTCACATCAATGTTCTGAGAAAATAGAAATAGTTCATGTTTCATGAGAGCATTAAAAAATGAGATAAGAGATGATATGCTTAATTACATTCCCCTCAAGTTCCTGAAAAAGTTCCTGCTATGAAAACACTCTGATAGATCTTTGGTTCCTGAAAAGTTTCTTTCTGTCAAAATTCCCCTAATATTCAGAGTTGCTTGAAAAGGTTCCTGCAGTGAATATGTTTAAATTTCATCGGTTCCTAAAAATGTTCTGCAGTGAAAATGCTCCTAAAGCTCCTGGATTTCCAAAAAGGTTCTTGCTAATGAAAATCTAACATTTCTGGGTTCCTAAGAAGGTTACTGCAGTGAAAGTTCCCCTAAAATCCAGAGTATATTAAAAGTTCCTTCTGATGATTAGGCTTCGCCAAAGCTTATTGTAGTGGAAAAATTCCTGAGAGCCTAAAAAGGTTCCTCGTGGGGTAAACAGTGAAAGTCCACAAAAATGCTTTTACTTTGAGAATGCAGCCAAATTAATGAGTTCCTAACATTTTAGTTCCTGAAAAGGTTCTCTCGTTGGAAACAATCCTGAAAAGGATCCTGTTGTGAAAAAAAAGGTTTTTGTTTATAAAGGTTGTAAAAAGGTTCTTGAGTTCCTGGACAATTTTTGGCTGTGAAAATGAAAACGTTCTTTCAATGAAAGTTCCTGAGTACATGAAATTTCTTCGGATGCAAGTAAACTTAAAAAGGTTCCTGAAGCAGAAATGCTCATCAAAAGTTGCCTGCTATGGAACTGAGAAGTCCTGCGAAGTTTATGAGTTCCTGACAAGGTTCCTGTTGTGAAAGACTATTGCTTTGGAAAATGCATTTGAATTACCTGGGTTCCTGAAAAGGTTCTTGCTAATAAAAAGCTGATACGTTTGATTACATGCCACATATGACTTGAATTTTGATTAAAGTACGATTTGACAATGTTAGTACTGTTTCACTGATGTGTTGTTTTATTGAGATCTCAACAACAACAGTTTATTAATTGCAGCTTTTCCTAAAATGATAATTCATTGGCTCGATAACTCATGTTCAGTTTTGCTTGTTTGTCATTTTAAAATATTTCAAAATATCTGCTTATTTATTTCTTTAATAAAAGAAAATAAAAGATCTGTTGGAAACGTTTCAGAGCAGAACCAGATTAAAAACTAAGGAACCAATCAAGAACTTGTCTGAAGCATTATATAAATGGAAGAAATGTTTACCTTGTAAAAATGACAGACGTGATGATGATGATGATGATGATGATGATGATTTTATGAAGAATTAAATGAAAGTCTCCATTGATATTTATGCATGAATGGAAAGAGAGCTGAATATGGCAGGGCTCTGAGGATCAGACGCGCTCCACGCCAGAACAGTGGCCCGGATTTTCCTGAGCTGTGGAGGCTGAGGAGGATGAAGAGGAGGAGGAATGAATGAGGGAGGTGATGAAGGTGCTGGAGACTGAGAGGAGAAGAGGAAAGTGCAGGACTGTGAGAGAACATTCATCTAGAGACAGAGGGAGGAACCAGACCACTGTGTCCACTGTGAGGGTGGAGGATGGACCGTTATCTCTGTCACACTTACTATTACTTTCTCTCTGAGGACCTTCCAATGAGGTAATTATTAATTCAGCTAATTAACACCATGCGAGACGTAAATCTAACCGGAACCGGAACCTCGATAACCTCTGTAATAAACCTTTTGGGTGTTTTAAACAAAAGCTGCCTTTTTGTCAAGGGAAAGAGCAGTCCTCTTTGCAGGGACCGGATACATATACCTCAGGGTCCCCATTAAGGTATAAAAACATGTCTCATAATATCGGAATAAAGAATCAATACAGGATAAAAAGAATTGCAATATGCAATTCTACAATGCATGCAAAATGCATGTTATCTCACACACACACACACACACACACACACAGGAATGTATAGTGAACCCATTCACTCACTTATGTAAAAGCTTTTAATCTGCTCTAAAGTCACAACAGCCTGATTTATCAGCTTTGAGGTGAAAAAGAGAAAATCACCAGCCAGTCATGTGGGTCGATAAGAACATGGAACTGTATAGATTTTGAAGCAATGAGCTGGCAGATAATCCACAAAGCTGGTCATTTAGAGTCACCTGGTCCACACGGAGACGTCACTGACACACATATCACCCGCCAGGCTCACTGCGTCACATGGAGAACCACGTCAATGGAAGACATTCTTCAGGGCCATCCTCGACTCACGGCTGTCCACGGAAACTCACCCCAGCTCGGGGGAGCAACATGAGCGGAGACGAGAGAAAGAAAGTCAGTGTGTTACTGTATACTCTGGGAAACTTGAAATCATTCACATTCTTGCTTCTTTGCTTTGCAAGATATTTTATTAGGTCAATGCCTGACAGTGACGTGACACTGAGATGATGCGTGATATGTGGGGGGAAGAAAGGCATAAACAATATGTTCTTTTAGATGGGATGCCAATATTTTTTTTTTTTTAGATTGTGTACAGTTGACCTCAAGTTCCTTTGTAGATGAGGTGTCATTACATTTACTGCAAACATAATTGCCATATTCAGCTCATTCTGGGTTCTTTTTCTGCCACGCACAAAATTATATACAGTTAATTTTTCGGTGGGGTGCCAAAACTTATATATTTGCTGCTTGTTTTATTTATAATGACACAAAACAGTACAAACAAATGACAAAGGTTTTTATTTTGCTGTTAAGTGGGGTGCAAATATTTATGTATATGTCTATTTATTGGTTTATTTGTTTAACATCAGCACAACCAAATGAGATCTTATGCAGTTTCCTTGAGTGAATCAATGAACGAGTGAGTAAAAGAGTAAACAAGTAAGAATGAGAGAGTGAATAAGCAAGTAAGTGAATTAAGTAGTGAGTGAGTGAGTGAGTGAATGAGAGTGAATCAGTGAGTGAGTAAGCAATTAAAAGAGTGAGTGAAAAAGTGAGTGAGTGTGTAAGAGAGTAATGGAGGGAGTGAAAATGCAAGTATGTGAGAGTAAGAGTGTAAAGCAAGAGAGTGAGTGAGTCTGTAAGAGAGTGAGTAAGAAAGTGAGAGAATAAGCAAGTGAGTGAGTGAGTGAATAAGTGAGACTCTATAATGCTGTTATTCAGTATGTATTAGATGGAGTTCAAGGCTCTTTGATCTAACTGCTATTATAAAGGTCATTTATACAACGTGAACGAGTGACGTGGTGAATCACGTGGAGGAGATGAAGCAGAAATGTCTGCGGGGGAAACAGGAAGAATCTGACCTGCATGTGACTGCTTGTGAGCTCTGGGCTGATTAAACTGTAGACAAGATCCACACTGACCTGATTCACCTTCCCAAAATATCACAAGTCAACAGAGTTCATTTACTTTATTAACATCTCTCTCTCTCTCTCTCTCTCTCTCTCTCTCTCTTGTTCTCAATTCAATTCTGAATTGTTCTGAGTTCTCTCTCACCCACTCTCACACACACGAAGCTTTGAGATGAAGTTGTTGGGAGGAAATCCATTACAACAAACCTGACACTACAGAGCACGCAGGTAAAAAGGACAATCATCAGAGAACTGCACAACATTCCAGCTACAACACTGAAGGGGTTACAGAGCTCACGGGCTAAAACCTGTGCAGACCTCAACACCATCAGCTCTGCACAGATCCGGCCTCTCTGGGAGAGCAGCCAGGAGGAAGGCCAACAGAAAGGCATGTCTGGAGTTTGCTAGAAGGCATGTGACATCATCCGAGAGCTGCTGGGAAATATTTTGAGCCGTTTGGTATAAAAGTGAAGCGTGATCATTGGCTCAGACCAAATCCAGCCCAACACCCAGGTACCACCATTCCTGTGATGAAGCGCGGTGGTGGTAGCATCATGCGGTAGGGTTGCTGTTCAGCACGAGGAACACGTCACCATCAAGAGCGACGTGGATGAAACCAAATACAAGCAAACTGTTGAGGAGAAGCTGCTCCAGGCAGCCAGTGAGCCAAAGCCCAGACTTCACCAGTCGGAAAAAAGCTGCACTGAAGAATGAGAGAAAACGGCGAAACCAAAATTTGCAAAGCTCATAGAGACGCACGTGAGACGACTCAACGTGGTCATTGCTGCAAAAGACGCCGAGCGTGGAATAATCCTGAGGACATCCATAATACTTTATTTCAGTTTATATCACTGGGGGGTGAATACTTTCAGGAGGCACTGTATAGAAAATTGGGGCATTTTAATTTACAGTTAAACAAAAAGCCAAAATGTGCTTACACTTTTAAGTAGAGATGACATAATAACACTTATTTATTTTTATTTTTATTGCTAATGAAACTTGGAGTATCAGCTGATATCAAAATCCATCTTAACAAAACTGTAACGCTTTAAAAAAATGTTAAACCTGAAGCGTATAAATAAAATGGAGAAAAATACATTCCCAAAAACACCACTTACACAAAACTGGTTTGTGTTATTGCTTAAAGTTTCACTTTTTATGGTAGATAATAAGAAATATAATAAAGCATGAAACATAAATAGGTCATCACTACCAAAAAATACAATCAACCTTTATACATCTTCCTTTTGTTACAGGATCAGATCTCACTGGTTCTTTTGGTCTCTGATACTCTGATCCACCTTTTTTTATTATTATTATTTTAGATAATACTGTCATGAGCGGTTTTCCAGGCATTCACATAACCGGAGGGATTTTATCTCTAAGGAATGTGAAAGGAGGGAATAATCATGGCGTCGGCGCTCGAGTGAAGCACCTGATCCAGTCACACTGCACACACTCTGAGAGCGCTCGAAACAACTGTATCGCTTTGTGAACTCGGCTAAAAAGCCGAAGAAAAAAGATTTAATACAACAAAGAATGCAACAAAGAGTTTTTAAGCCAAATTAAGCTGCGCTAAATGTCGAAATGCTTTTTTTTCTCCATCAAAAGCCAAAGTAATCCTTCTACTGAGTCATGTGCTGTTACACATTGTAACTGCAGCACAGTGCAAAAGTTTGTGCACCCCTGGATTCACAGATGTTCCTTCAAGTAACAAAGATGGTCATGTAGTGTGTGTAGACATCATTCACATGCTCAAATCTCATTTTCTAAATGTGCCATTAATTACAAATACAAAACTAAAAATCATTTACGACAGTCGTAGCGAGGATCAGAGGCGGAGCTATAGGACAGGTGAGGCAGGTAAGTGCATGAGGCTGAGTTTTGACTTTCTTTCAAAGTTTGACTTGTAATGTTTTAAACATGATTAGAACTTACCTGTTTTATAGCCAGAAAAGAATGAGAAAACAAGCAGAATAGGAAAAGATGACAGAGAGGAACTGTGGTAAACGGTTGAGATAATCTGATGTCATATGAACAAGTTTAATTCACCATCACAGTCAGAACAGAAAGCGAGGGTCACAATCAGAAAACCAAATGGGAAAATAAAGCAATAGGAGAAACACGGCTTGCAATTTGAAAGACTTTGTGATGCAAAAAAACTAATCGAGCACTAAACACAGAACAGGCGTACACAATCAGGTAACAAGCCAATGACAGGAGAGGGCCTGAAAGGACATGAAAATAATAAGAGGCAGAAAAGAAAAAGCAGAAATGTGGTAATGATGAGGATCTAATAAGAAAACGGTTAATGCTGACTGTAGGCTAAGCCATGAAGTAACGCAACGCTAGCTCAACTTCACAAACATGCAGTTAGCGAGAAGCTTCCAGTCAGCACCTAATGTCAGTTATTTAGCTGACTTTCTTAGTAGAAATTGTCTTGATAGCTTAATCTTTTAAAATATACAGTTTACAGAGCATAAAAGGCAACACTTCACCTAAAGTTGCCTACATGATGTAACAATGCTAATGCTAGCACTTTCAGGGATAGCTATCCGGGTTACTATAAAGGTATCTTGGTAACAAGGGAAATAAAGAGGGACATATTTTCAAGATTGCCTTGCATTTTCCTGCTTGTGGCTCTCGAACCCAAAACAGCAGAAGTAGATAATAAAGGCTTGGACTGAACACCAAAAAGAGGCCAAGAAACTAATCAAGGGCTAAACACAGAACAGGCGCACACAATCAGGTAACAAGCCAGTGACTTCGACAAGTGCAGTCTGTGTCATGCAACAGCGAGACTGTGATCTGCGCAGCTGTATGAGTTCTTCTCTCCTTTGATGTGTATTCTGTGATGAATAAAGGAATCCACCACGTGCGCGTCACGCTGTGACAGTAAAATCATCAGTGATGCTGCTGTTACGGTTACCACAAGCGGATTCCATCAACACTGCAAAACCTTTCAATCCTTTTATACCACAGCAATTAACCAAGGATTTGTTCATTTAAAGGACACCTCCTACTTTTTATCCGATTATAGTTACATGTGATGTTGTTGAACGTTCTCACTTACGTTATAGTAGCTATAAACAGTCCTTCCCTCACCAGCCTCTTTCTCTCTCTTGAAGTTAGGAAAGTTGAAGTTATTTTCAGTAAACAGCACATCTGTCTTTCTCCTCTTTTATTGCCCCCATTTTTGATCCTTACATGATTGAGGAGTTCTCCTCTCAGTCTCTCTCTCCATTTTCTTGGTGTTTTTTCTCACCTTCTCTTTCCTCTCTTCCTCTCGCACTTTCTTCTGTTCTTACTTCCTCTTATAGTCTCCTTCTCTCTCTCTCTCATTCTACATTTCTCTTTATCTTTCCTTTCTTTCATTCTAGTCCTTTATGTCTTTTTCCTATTGTCTCTCCATCATGGAGCACCTGGAAGTGCATGTCATTCTAAAGCCACTTTTTGAAATGAATCTTTAAAAGGTTCTTCCAATGTTCCGCTGCTTCTCAAGTCCAGGTCGAGCCGTTTGTTGCGCAAAAGAATTAATTGCACTTCATATCGAGTCCTTTTTGTCCCATCAGTCTATTTAAAAAGCTAAGAACCCTGAACCATCCAAAGAACCCTTTCTTCTAAAAACACGTTTCGTAAATTCGTAAAAAGTTGAGAGTTTGAAAGGTTCTTTGTAGAACATAGGGTTCTCCTTGGAACCTTCTGTCAAGGTTCTTACAGAGAAACGCTTCATGTTTCTATAGACGGGTGAACTGAAAAAGCTTGAAGACTTGGTGTCCAAGGAACTAAAAAAATGAAGTGTTACCGTGGCAACCATGATTGTGTTTACTACACCAGCTCAGCGGCTGAAAACATATCATAGGAGACATAATTTGCATATTAGACCACGGTTGGTTATGGTTTTACTATTCTGTGACATCACAGACCGAGCTCATATGTAGCCCCGCCTCCAACATAACGTTTACACAGAAGTACATCAGAAAGTCAGTTTTTAAGCAGCCTTGTAAAATAAATGCGAATACATGTGACGGAAATCTATTTAAATCAGTTTCCAGGAGGAGTTTACTTCTGTTCACTGTAGCCAATCATCGATTATCTGATTGGGTAAAAAATAAACTCCGTATTAACAGCTGCATAATCGTTTAATTACATATTTAACCAAAAAAAAAAGCTTGGATGAACACAATCTCTCAAATATTTTCACATTCGTTGGTGATCCACGAAGTGCTGTCGTTAATCCAGCCAAGACCACCGAGGCAATTAGGAGGAATTTCATTAATCCTACAACCTCGATGTCAGAACGCAAACGTGTGCAATATGAGAGGCTGCTGTGGGAAAAAAACGGTATTAAATATTTTAATAAGCGGCCATATCAAACGTCGCTAATCTCTCAAACTATTCAGAAATAAAATATTTCAGCACACAGCATGAACTTCACTTCCTGTGAGAATCTTGCAGCTGAAACAAGACAATAATAATTTACAGTTTGAAGTGAGTGTTAAACAGACACAGGGTTCTCCAGGAACAGGTTTGGGAACCATGATCATATCTCCGGTTTCCTGTTAGACTGTAACATTTAATTTATAGCCATCAAATCTATCATGGATCCTGTTGCTTTAATTAATATTGTGGTTGAATCAAATGCCCCATGAGATCATTGCTATAAATAACATCTACATAACTGCCATTATGCTTAAAAGAATGCGGAGGGACGGTTAAGCTCCGCCCCTTAAAATGATATGAAGTGTTGAAATTATAACACAAACAAATATTTCTAAACATGTAGCCTTTTAGAAAATGGTTAATTGTCATTGGACAATTTAAATATTTATGGAAAACACTCTGCATGAAGTAGTGAGGTGATTTATTCCTCCTTATTTCACAGCAATTAGAAGCTTTATTAATTAATGACATCATACTTTTTATTCCTTTAAAAGTTACATTTAACGTTGTGAAACATCAGCGTTCGCGTTACAGCACATCCAGTGTGTTTTGTTCCTTGTATTTCACAATAGTTAGCATTTTCATTAGTTAAAGAACGATACATGGTTTAACAAAACGTAGTAACAGCTTTACCTCGGACACTGGAGACTCCTTCCATAAATGTGGCCTTACAGACGTCTTCTTACAGACGTGTTATAAAACGTCGCGTCTGCCGTACAAGTCCCTGTGAACGGGCTGTTACTATAGAAACCATGATTTATTAGGACGCAAGTTAAACCTGTTGTTTTGTAGCTGCACCGCTGTTAGAGCTGCTGTTATAGAAATAAATACAGATCAGTAACATTTCAGTTTAATATTTATCTTAAACAGAAATTTATTAACATTATTACATCGGAATGAGACGTCTTATGAACACATGGCACAATAACATTATTTACAGTTTGTCAGGAAGCCAAACACACGGACATGAGGGAGGGCGGGGCGGGGCGAGGTGAGGGACGAGGAGGGAACGGAATATAGCGACCGACGCCCTGAAAACAACCCCTGAATGAGCTCCAGATAACACCGACCAATCAGAGCGAGGACCCTCGCGTTCACGCTCAAGGTTATTGGGGAAAAAGGAAACACTGCAAATGAAAAGAGAAGATGGAGAAGCTGCTTGTTCGATCGTTTAAACGATACAGTGAGTCCATCAGGGGTCGTCAGCACAGTGCTAGGCTACACGGTCCAAAAAAATACAAACAACTTCTACAATCAGTCAATCAAACGATGTCCAGTTTCTCCCCCTCGCTGGCTCCTGCGTTTTTATTTAAATAAACTAAAAAAAAATTCAAAGTTTTCTTTTTTCTTCACCAGCTTATAGTGCTTTTAAAGCTAATTGCACATAAAGATTTTAGTCATGGTAGTACAGATACGTGTGTGTGTGTGTTTAAAACAGACATCTTAAGGTTGAGTGTATTTCTGTTTTCTCTTCTTTTGTTTTTTGTTTTCTTGGCAGCATGTTTGACTACTCTCGACATCAGAGAGTGTATGTGTGAGCGTGTGCGCGCGTGTGTGTGTGTTTATGAACGAGTGTGTGCGTGTGTGTGTGAGAGAGACGGGGCATGTATGTCAGTGTGCAGTCAGATAGTCCTGTGTGGAGTCGGAGGCGAAGGAGTCGGCGTCGTCGTTGTCCGAGTCGTCGGTGGAGTCGTCGGCGGCGGGTTCTCCGCTCAGAGCGATGCGAGCGTAGTCGTCAGTGTCGATGGATTTGCAGAAGTGTATGGCGTACTTCAGCTTCTCCTCCAGGACCAGTTTACAAGAGTAACGAGGCAGCTTGAGCAGGAAGAAGCACGTGTACGACTCCGGCAGGAAGTGATCCGGAGGGTTGTACTTATCCAACACCTTCAGGAAAAGGAGAAAAAGCAGTGCTTTAATAATTATGATTATTATTATTATTATTATTATTATCAGAGACATATAATATAATCACTATTAAACACTAATGAATTTGGTGTGTGTGTGTGTGTGTGTGTGTGTGTGTGTGTGTGTGTGTGCACTATTTCACAAATAAGCTTAAAGGTGAATCCACGATGTACTACACTAGTACAATAATCATTATAATAACTACATTATATTATCATAAGTAAGGAATAAAACAACTTGGCATGTTGTTAAAGGGAAATAATCAATGACGAGGAAGCACGATTCGACCTGATGCAAAGCAGATGTTGATTTTCCTAACTAACAGCAAGTGTTTTTTCCGCTTACACCACAGCAGTTCACCAACGATCATCAAAGAACGACACTTTTTATCCGTTTATAGTTACATTTAATGTCGTGGTATAATGTTGTATAAATTGTTATTAAACATCAACCAGAACAATAATAATGAATACAGCCATGTGTGGCGATCGTCAGGGTCTAAGCACCACTTCGTTAAGTTCCTCGACACGTTCAGACGATGTATTAAGTTTTTGCAAGTTTAATATTCCTATGAACTCCAAATACCTGTACAATACTAACAGAACAGCAAGATTTTATTAGCCTGCAGTATTAGTTTCTGTCCCTTTATCGCATCTCTTACTTGGTTTCTAATCGAGAAATATTATTTTAGTAAATTGACACCAACAATCATTGCTATGCCTTCTTTGGTACATAAAACATAAATAAAAAAGCAATCAATCATATTTTGATAAAGTCACTGATTGCGTCATCGAGGCTTAAAACGCTCACCTGCACCACGAAGTCTCGTCCACGGAAATCTGCGATGGTCCTGGGTAGGCGTGTTCGTCCCCACACAAACCTGAGGAAGAGCGAGCGCTCCGTGTTGGAGAAGGACTCCATCACCTCCCAGAACCACTGGATGAGTGGCGCGGTTGGCTCCACCCCTTTGTACGTAGCTACTGACTTCAGCAGGTGTAGCGGGATGTCAGGACTGCCACATACCTGCAAAACACAGCTCAGACTGTGAGGTGTGTACAGCGCTGTTACTCACTGCCCACAACTGCTACAGCCAGGGAGTGTAGAAACATGTCCACATTAACATAACATCCCTTCAGAGAAAAGAGGGGAAAATGAAGGGTGCATAACGAGCGCAGAAAATCAGTTGGGTGGCGAAACTAAAGGTCTGACCATCTGGACGGACCAATTACGCAGGCGTGCCTGCGGCGTGCCTGCGGCGTGCCTGCGGCGTTTGTTTGAATGGTTGTTAAAACCAAATACTACAGGGTTAAAGTGTGTATTTTCATACTGCCACTTGCTAAAATTTATATGTAAATAATAGCCCCAATTTTGCTGTTGTTTATAGTCTATTAATTTTGTTTGCAAAGAAACTGTTTAATCTAAAGGATTTATGTATTTTAAATAATGCATACATTTGTTGTTTTTTATTTTTTTAAGGTTATCAATCTAAAATCATCTAAATTCAGTTAATTCATCTAACTGCAACCCACCACATCTCGTCTCATCAACTACTGCTGCTACTGAATCCTGTTAGCACTAAAACAACCCAAATATCCATCTATAAATAAAGGAAGGAAAAATGAGAAGGTGATGGAGCGGTCCGTTGCATCCTTCAACATTCATTCAAGCAGTTTTTCAAGTTTGGGCAGGAGCTGAATTCTTAAATTGACAAAAATAAAGTGGGCGGAGTTTATATTCACACTCACACATCTGTGTTTTTGGGCTTCATGTTTTTTTTTAGATGATTTGGTAACATTTTATTTAATTTAAACATCCAATTTGAGGCAAGACGATTGGATTTATATACATTCTATAACTTGCTACATTGTTTATGTGGCTATATTGCACCAGCCTAGTGCTACTGTTGTAACCATGACAACCAGAGGTAGGACCGCCCACTAATGACCTGCACAGAGCGAGCTACTGCTTTTCCACTGACAAAGAGCCTTTAGAATTGTTTCGACATGATCATGACATAAACAGAAAAGCAAGTGGTTGGGGGTTTTACAAAAAGTGTTGTGAAGTTATTAACAAGTCACGTCAGGGGTATTGAAAGAAACTGTGTGCCTGACCACAGAAGTTTATTTAATTTGCTGCAAAAAAAAAAAAACTTCCTTTTTTTGGCAATTTCACATCGCTTATAACGCACATATGAAATTCAGACTACAACAAACTATATAAAAATGTATAAATTTCATGACGACGCCCTGCAGGTACAGCGTTCATGTGTGTGCGCACGTGTGCATGCGTGCGTGTGCGCTCTCACCATGGTCTCCAGCTCGTATCCGGTGAAGAGAGAGAGGAGAGGAACGGGCACCACCCGAGCCATACCTTCTCTCACCGCAGCCACCTGCTCATCAAACTCATGCAGCCTGAAACACACCACGAAAGCATCAACTCATCTGTTCTGAAAATCTCAGACAAATATGAAGAGGACAATTTCATCCACTTCAGCTGTAACTTCAGTTAATTCCTTTATTAGAGTTACAGCAACACTGACCACAGGGAGAAAAGGTGAGCACGCTTTAGCCTAGCCTACATGAATGAACAAAGATAAATAAAGAAATAAACAAATAAAAATCAATTAAATTCAACAGGGATTTAGGAATTAGGATTAAATCTGATTGTTTTCTAAACCTCAGAAATGTAAATGTAAGAAGTGAACCGGCGCTCTGAGTTCTGTTCTCTCTGCAGTGGAATAACAACAGAGTGAGGTGTGTACATGCTCAGGATGATCAGGGGTGCTCAGGGTGAACAGGATGTTCAGGGGTGCTCAGGGTGAACAGGATGTTCAGGGGTGCTCAGGGTGAACAGGATGCTCAGGGGTG
>JAQMYM010000036.1:1219583-1240574 GCA_030014255.1 Parauchenoglanis ngamensis
TGGGAGAGAGAGATGGAGAGAGAGAGAGAGAGAGAGAGAGAGAGAGAGGGGGGGAGCGAGAGAGGGGACAGGAAGATGAATGTATGTTCAATACAGATGGGGGGCTGTGTGTGTGTGTGTGCGTGTGTGTGTGTGCGTGTGTGCGTGTGTGTGTGTGTGTGTGTGTGTGTGTGTGTGTGTAGCACAGCTCTGCTCCTTGCCTTCATGGGAACTTTACAGCCGTCGCTGCCTCCTCGCCCCAGCTTGCCGTAATCTCCGTCTCCCCAGGACCACACCATGTCATCATCCGTCAAACACAGAGTCTGAGCATCACCACTGCCACATGCTACATCTATCACCCTGTGTCCCTGCAGAGCATCCACCTGCTCACACACACACACACATAACATATACATTAGAAATGGTAACCATATGGAGTCAACAGATAACACATACGAACGACATGCAGGATATGTGAGATTTTTTAAAATTTTCTTCAGAATCTTCAGCACAGCTCAAACACACAGCTGCACACACACACACACACAGCTGCACACACACCAGTTTGGGTTTGAGCTGGTCCTCGCTGTCTCCGTGGCCCAGGCGGCCGTAGCGTCCCTTGCCCCAGGTGTAGAGCTCTCCGCTGGCTGTGATGCAGGCGCTGTGAGCTCCTCCAGCAGCGATATCCACCACCTCCACCCCTCTCAGAGACTCGATAACCCGGGGGCGATCACACGGGCTGAGGGGTAAAACACAGGCCCGGGAATAAATACAAACAATTAACACAACCTGTCTCAAATAAAGCTAACTAATTTAGTTTCAAAGAATAAATAAATGCGCCCTGTCACGAGATAGATAGACAGACTGATAGATAGCCAGACAGAGACAGACTCATAGATCCTGTCTCAATAAGATATAGATAATCAAATAACTAACTAAAAACAAACCTGTCTCAAAAATATGAACACACTATAAATAAATAAATAAGCAAACAAGCCTTTAGGACTTAATTGATTAATATATTAAATAAATAAATAAATAAATAAATAAATAAATGTCCCCGTCTCCTCACTACAAGCGGTACATAGTGACACCTGCTGGCAGATTTGAGAACTGCAACAGAATCAGTCCTACGTCTCCCGATCATGATCAGAGTGCTAATGATTTGCTTTGTTTCCCCACACCTCCTGTTTCCATGGCCGAGTTTTCCGTCCTCGGCCTCTCCCCAGGAGTAGACCTCTCCCTCGGAGGACAGGGCCAGGCAGTGTTTTCCCCCGGAGTTCACCGCCACCTTCCTGATAAACACATGTTGGATGGACTCCAGTAGAGTCGGGGTGGACACTGACTCGGTGCCTCCAATCCCCAGACGCCCTCCGGCTCCGTAACCTGTAGCGTACAGCTGGAACAAGACAGACGCAGAACAGACTCTAAATATTGGAGTCTTTCCCAAATCATTTATAATTTATACATAAAATACACAAAATGTGGACAAGAGAACGATGCAGGGTGACCAGTCGAGAGTCGAGCAGGTCTAAACGTACATGAAAAAAAGATCATCTTTAACTCCATACAGAATTACGTTAATCAGGCCTTTATATATAAATATATACATAAGTATTCATCTGCAAACATGCACATTTATTAGTCATGTGTGTTCAAGTTATAACCTACTCCCTTAGAAAAATAAATACTTAAGCCATCTTCGAATTATAGAACAAGTGCCAGTTAAAACATGTGAAAATATGATTTGTACATATATGCCATTAATTTGTGTGTTTAACTGAAACTGACTCTGCTTGGGTCAGCTGATTGCAATGCCACTTTTTGACAAGTGTCACAACAGTGTGCCCTCTGGTGGACAAACTACATAACCACAACACTCAAATCAGTTACAGAACCCCTTTTCTACCTTTTCATTTTGTTTTTTTAATTTTCTTTTTATTAGCCCTTATAAATACAGATACTGGTTTATCTTCATGAGGATATCAGTCAGGCCCTAACCTTCACTCAATTTCTGATCATGTCCTGCTTAAATAAATTAGTTAATTGCAGTAATTAAGTAACATTTGTGAAACCAAGCACACCAAATGTCTTTTATCCTAAAGGTCTGCAAACTTTTGCACTCAACAGGACAAAAATAACTGAGCTGATATTAGAAATATTAAAAAACATTTTTAAAACATTTTTGTTCTAAACAGAACTACTGTAACTTCAGTACCTGTATACATTTCCTCAGACTCACCTTGCCATCAGCCGTGACGGCGAACAGCGTTTGCTCTCCGCCGATCAGCTGAACAGGCCGCAGGGTGGCGAGGGCCTCCGTCGGCGTGGGAACTTTGACCTTCGCCCCTTCGATGCCGCCCAGCTGTCCACGATGGTTGTGACCCCAGCCGTAGATGGTGCCGCTGCCACCCGCCGACAGAGTCCAGTCATCCGGACGCCTGTAGCGGAGCAATATAAAAAAAATTAATTTTTTAACGGAAACGGAAAAGCACTTTTTCTTTTTTGTTTTGAACAAACCTTGAGAAATGCAATACAGACATTTGGATTAAATTTGAAGGCATTATTAGGTATCATGATATGATAAGAAATGATCGTTTTTCTCGCTTGTTTGTCGCGTACCTGTTCATCCACTGCACCAGCTGCTCGTCGTGTTCTTTCTTGAACAGTTCGTGGCTCTCGTGAAGCACGTTCATGTTCTCGTGGTCTGCCATCAGCTCACGGATTTTCTTTGCAACCTTCGAAGAAACGTTAAATTATTAACAATGCAACGGGGTCAAAGGAATCACCAAAAAGAGGCGGAGCTCAAACCTCATCCAGGAACGGGCGTGGCAGGGGCGTTCTCTTATCCAGAGCCACCGCCACTCGAGATGCGGTGCAGTATCGACGAAACCACGCCCACTTATGGGTCTCGGCGCAGCACGGTAGTGTGTCCAACTCCAGATCACACGCAAGGGCCACCAATACCTGAAACACATCAGTGCTCGGTTTAATGAATCATTTCCACACACACTCGCACACACACTCAGTGTGACAAACACACACACCTTGAAGAAGGGGCTATGAAGGAGCTGTTTGCCTCCTCTGACGATGGGGTCCTCATACTCGTACTGCCTCTGCAGAGCCTCGGGAAGCCCTTTCACCAGAGCGGCGAGAGCACTGCCTGTAAAACTCTACAACAAACAAGCAAGCAAATCAGCCACAACACCGGAAAGTCTCAAAACTTCGTCGTCTCTAATCGTTTAGAAATATCAATGATGTCTAATGTGGCTGAATCCTGGATTCTGATTGGTTAGAAAGTGTTGATTGATTTACGGATAAAACGTCTTGAATGTGAGTGTTGGTGTTCAGTGGACTGACCACAGAGCGAGCCTCTCCTTCACCGTCCCCCAGCAGCCGGTTAATGTTTATGGACTGGCCGTATTCAGTAGTCAGGAGTTTGCGTAACCTCTGCAGGGCCCACATACGGTGTCCAGCCGCTGAAACACACACACACACACACACACACACACACACACACAAAAGGGAAAGAATTTAACAAGCGCTCTCGAAATAAGCTCAGTTTGATATTATTCCGCTCCACCGATAATAGTATGCAGATGTGCAGACGCGCAGACGTACCCAGAGCGCTGAGCTGCGCACAGGCGGCGAGTGACGCAGCCAGGCGCGGCACAATGCTGCGGTTGGAGGCGAAGTTGAGACGGAAGTCCAGCAGGCAGGTGACCAAGTCCATAGAAGGGCAGGACAGGATACAGCGATCGGACAGGAGGTCTTTAGGACCTGGGGTACATTTAATAATGAAATAACACAATAAGCATTTAATTCAAGAGCCACTGTCTCAATCCTTTCCCTAGCAGCACTGACGCAGGGTGAAAAGCACTCTCGTTCTCCTATTTGCTCATTAGCAGTTGAGACATTAAAATTAATCTTCATTAACAGATCCGAATCAAATCAACGCTTAATCATCAAGCTAAACGAAAACTCGAGTGCAATGTTTATCAATCTAACTAGCTTGCTCTCGCACTATGCTAATTACATTCACTGTTCGCCCCCATATTTTCTTCCTAATTTGTTCTTCATCATATGATACAGCTAACATCGACTCAACCTGCTGCATCTTGGCTCGGTGCAACACATGCAGAGGAAAGTGCTATCCGCCCTCTTTCACAGACGTATACAACTAGCTGGAGTCACAATGATTGACCAGGGAGACAGAATATGAAAAGTGTTGTCTGGTGTGAATTCGGGGTCTGAACGTATGAAATAAAAGAGATACTGCTTTGCTCTCTGGTAACCATGGAAACCGTCAGCACAGCTAGATTTTATCTGAAGCTTTGATCAATGGTAGTTAGCGGAGTTGTATCTTCAGTGATCTGAGATGAACCACGTGTGTGTATGTGTGTGTGTGTGTGTGTGTGTGTGTGTGTGTGCGCACCTGCTGCAGGCATGATGGGATAGACAGTGAAGCGCCAGCCCCAGCCGTTCACCGAGCCGTCACTGGTGAACTTCCACTTCAGCTCGTCTCCTGGAATTCTCAACTCACTGGACCAGTCTGACCACTCGCGCCCTGAAACACACAAACACACACATTTATAGCCCCTTAACCCCGAGTTGTGCTTAATTCCTAACACAGGAAGTGGAAACAGGGAGAAAAGAGGAAGTGACACGTACAGATCCCTAATGTTTAAGTCACCTGATCGGACAGAGACGATCCTATTGGCTCCATCCATGACGGTTAGCGGGTCGTGTCTCCTCTCTGTAGAACACTGACGGTCGAACTCCACTCGCAGACCCTCGGCACCTGAAATCATTTCAGGATTTGTAAAAACTGCATGAATAATAATAATAAGAATTTTATTTCAACACTCAAGTGCTATAACACTATAATAAGGCTAGCTACCGGTAACTTCTTTCTTGCAGGACAGCCAGTTGAAACTTGTACACAAAAACTACTTGGGTTTTTCTTTCTCTCACTATTTAAAAATTTTTTTTTTCTTCCTCCAAATTTTGTTTCTACAAAATCTACATCTTTTTTCCTATTTTAATTTCTTTTCCCTTCTCTCTTTGGAGCGGCTTTAAAAGTAAAAAAAAAAAAAAAAAAAAGAGACGACATTTGCATATTGCTAACAAGTGCTTAGTGGTGGTGTTTTAAAACAAAAGAAATGCATAAATATTGCTTAAATAAATAAAAGATACACTGCTAACAAAGTCGAAAGCCTGGAATGGTAGGTTATTAAAAAAATTTAAAAATAATAATAATAAAGAAAAACAAATCGAATAAGACACCAGCTGCGTTCTTTTATGTAGATAAAACTTTTTTTTATAACTGCCGGCTCAGAGTGAACGAAATACACACGCACTGAATAAAATAATAACTAATTTTCTTTTGTGTTATTTAATCCACTTTAAGGGAAAAGCATTCAACATTGCAGAAGGATTAAGAAAAGCCTCTCAATCATCTCTGTCCTGACGTTAAGGAAAATTGTGATTAAGTGCTGAGAAGCGGATATTTCATCCGTGTTCTCACACACAGGTGTGTTACCTGGGATTTTCACAGTTCCGCTGGTGGAGGTGTCGTCGGTGTAGGGGTGACTGCTCTCCACCACCACAGGCTGAGAGGACAGACGACCGCTCTGAGAGTCCGTAGCCACGTCCTCCAGCTCGGTCACACACAGCTCCAGTAACATATCAGCCACCTGAGTGTGTACGTACACACACACACACACACTCACACTTAACACCTTTCCACCACTGTGTGTGATGTGATATATTCATTAAAGACGTGCCGTGTTGTAGAGAAGGTGAACCTGTGGGTAGGCGGTGCCCATGCCGGACAGCACAGCGGACAGCACTTCCTTTCCTTTCTCTCCCGAGCGCAGATTCACAGCCAGCTTCAGCAGGTCAACCATCACCCGCGTGTCATCAGGAACCAGCAGACTGGTGAACTCGTCCAGGTACTGAGGCTCAGGCCCGGACGCTTTATTCTGGCTCTCCGAGTCCTGGTATAAATAGTAAACAAGTACTTATTACCTCTGTGTAACTACAGGACACACTCAGAATGAGCAGTGAAGTGATGCGGACCTCTTTGGTCTTGGTCATGGTCTCGGCGATGATGCTGGCCGCTCCGGGGTCGTCCGTGACGGGGATGAAGGGGCGAGAGGAAGCCGCGGCTGCAGAGGGAGTCACTGCAGATGATGGAGTAATGGCGTCTTCAGAGGACGCCACCTGCAGAAAAAAAAATCTTCATAATGATTTTGATAAACTGGAGTCTTTCTTTTATCTTTCATATTAAGCTGCTTCTCTTCTCTTAGCGCTTCTCATGTGGCATGCAAATCATCAAATCTGAGGTCTGGCTTTTGCCCAGATAGCCACTTTTTGCTGAACTGGAACATAATTCCCACCAAAAAATCCACCGTATCACCATTCAGCAAACAATCTGTGCTCAAAATGGCATCGCGTATTTAATCCCTGCGCTGCTACCATCCAACCCATTCCATAATCAACTCCACCACAGTTCCCTGTAACCGATTAGCACACGGTTCCACCATGCAATTAATCAGAGCATAGTTCCTGTTCAACAAGCCATCATGTAACCAATTACCGACCCAAAATGGCTCCATGTAACCCACTGGACGCTGGTTCCCACCTCACCACATTCTGATTTTATGTTTTGTTATTTGGTATAGGACTACAGGTTCCACAAGTGAAAATAAAGAACGCTGATTAAGGAATTAATAGAGGATGACGTGACTCCCACCTCTCCCCTCTTGCTGTCCTGCCAGGGGTGAGGGCTGGTGCGCTCCTCGGGGTCAGAGGTCACAGGAGGACCTTCAGCCTCCGAGGGACTCGAGATGGATGAGCAGTCGGAGGGCGGGACCGGAGAGCTGGACGGGCATTCCACAGGCATCATGCAGGCTGGCATCAGAGCTCCCACCACAGCATCCCTACACATATAAAAACACACACTTATAAAAATGCAAGCTCGTGTTTTAAACGTATACGTTTGATTTGAGCTAATGCGGTCGACCCCTTGTTCTGGAGCGGTACAGCACCTGGCATACATTATCTGCAGAGCGGAAAGAACATGAGACAGAGCCTGCTGCTTGGCCAGATTCCCGTCCAGAGAGAGCAGGATTTTGGCCAGAGACGGCCTGCTGTGCTTCACACTGCTCTGACCGCTCAGCTTATTACTCAGCGAGGACGGGTCGCTGTCTGACGGCACACCTGCTCACACACATGCACACACACTGACAAATGAGCCTGATATAATGGAGTTAAAGCTAAATCAGCAGACCACTCATTAAAGGTACTGGAAGCCCTCTGACCCAGGTACGAGGCCCCGAGGGAGTCCCTGGCCGTCTGGAAGAGAACCGGCTCGTGAACAGACGGCGTGGTGACATCTACAGTGGTCCAGGCTACGCTGTGGGAGGAGCCACAGGCCACACGTGTGATCTTCTGCCCCTCCAGGCCCTGCACCAGCGTCGGCTTCCGGTTCACCGTGGTGGTCCCGTTCCCCTGCTGTCCGTGGTCATTATCGCCCCATGCATACACCTGAACACAGCCAGAGCGGCACCTCAACACACACTCGCTCACCGGCATCATTTTATTATCTTATTAAATATGTTTCTCATATTCAATTTCATAATTTAAAAGCAGCTACTGCTGAATGTAACTGAATATAGAAGAAGAAGAAGGACTTTGTAGAAGTGGATGATAAAGGACGAGAAGGAGAAAGATGAGGATTAGGCAAAGGAGGAGGAGAAGGATAAAAAGAGGCAGAAGGAGGTGAAGGAGGAGGAGGAGAATAATAAGCAGAGAAGGACACAAAGGAGGAGGAAGAGAAGGTGAAAAAAATTCAAAAGTGCAGAAAAAAGGAAAATGAGAGAGAAGTTGGAGGAGAAGAAGGGGGAGAATGAGAAGGATGAGACAATGGAGAGAAGGAGGAGGAAAAAAGTGGAAGGAGATGAAAATAAAAGAAAAGATGGAGAAGGAAGAAAAGAAGGGGAAGAAGAAGAATGAGAAGGAGGAGAGGGAGAAGGTCGAGGAGAAGAAGCAAAAAAGAAGTGGAAAATGAAGACAGAATAAGAACAAGGAGGAGATGAAAACTAAAGCACTGAGAAATGCTCTGTGGGTTCCCAGACGTGATGTCGAGGTGTGCGAGGGAACCTGGCGTACCTGTCCTGTGTCTGTAACAGCCAGGCAGTGCAGCGCTCCCACAGCCACGTGAACGATCTTCTTCCCCCTCAGCCCCTCCACCATCTGAGGCTTCCTCACGTGCACATCTGTCCCGTGTCCCAGCCGGAAGTAATCCCCCTTCCCCCTGCACACGTCAGCAATTAGAGGACCACATTAACGCCAGCCGCACACACGTGTGCGTGTGAAAGACTGAATGAGTGTGCTGTAGTGATCGGTGTAGCATACCAGGTCCACACCACTCCTGATTTGGTGAGCGCGAGAGAGAACTGAGCTCCACACTCGATCTGACACACACCCTGTCCGTTCAGACGCTCGATGTTCTGAGGGATGTTGCAGCCCTCGCTGCCTCCACGACCCAGCTTCCCAAAGTCCCCGTCCCCCCACGAGAACACCAGACCTACACACACACACACACACACACACACTCTTAGTACAAATCTCTGACGTGACACTGCCGAGTGTTGATTTTAAGGGTTTTACCTTCGTCTGTCAGAGCGAGAGTTTGTGCGTCACGACTCCCACAAGCCACCTGGATAACACGATGCCCCAACAACACCTTCACCTGGACAACACAAAAACGTAAATAAGCTTTATGATTGGTCAGAAGGCGTTACACCGGTACAGTTAACACAGCTAAGGAAGGACGGTGTAAATAAGTTCCCGTGCTCACCAGTTTGGGTCTGAGCTGCGTGGTGTTGTCTCCGTGCCCCAGGCGTCCGTACTCCCCCAGACCCCAGCTGTACAGCTCTCCGCTGGAGGTGATGGCCGCGCTGTGCGAGCTCCCGCACGCGATGTCCCGAATGCGCTTCGTCTTCAGCGCTTCAATCAGCCGAGGCTTATCGCAGTTCCTACACACGTCTCATCATTTAACATCATTACACCCACACACACACTTCAAGATAAAATATTTTGTTGTGAACGTGACAGGAACTTACATTCTACTGAAATGCCCCAGTTTACCATCATCTCCCTCACCCCATGAGAACACTTTCCCATCCACCGTCAAAGCCATGGCATGGCGTCCACCTGCGCGTATAAAAATAAATAAGAATTACTTTAAGATATCCTCAACATGTAATTTAAAACCTAAAAAAACCCATAAAGCACAGGATGCTGCTAAAAATAAGCTGGAAACATGTCTACACCTTCACTCTCAGTGAAAACGTCAAGCGACATGAATATGCAAATTTGTAAACGTCTCAATGTAGCCTGATTCGTGTCAATGATTTTCAGTGACAAACGAGGTGTAAATGGGTCTCAGAGTTACCATGACAACCATAATCTTGCCCATGTGTCCAAGGTTTCAATGCACATCATCCTCTAATATTAATTCTCACTTACGTTATAGTAACTATAAGCAGTCGTTCTCACTTATGTCATAGCAGCTATAAACAACCATTTATAGTAACACAGTTTCCAGCTTCTCTTCTTCTCTACACTTGAAGCTAATAAGAGAAAAAAATTGCAGCAGGCTTTTGTTACTGAGAAACTACAAGGCTTAAACTGCTCCGTTCTGAAAATGATGGAAAACTCCATTGACTTTAAATAAACCTCTCCTTTCAAAAACCAAAACCTTCTTATTAATGTCCCCTGCAGAATTCATTATGAATTAGATGTTGCTATAGAGACGATAACGTATTAGAACAAGCACGCAAACCTGATATGATGTACCTCATGTTTTTGAGTGACACTACAAGAGATAAATGATGCATTAATACTCACCTGAATGAACAGCGACTTTCTTCACTACGTAGTTACTGAGAGCGGTGATTTGGCGAGGGATCGGGATGGTGCCGCTGCTCAGACCCAGACCCAGCCTGCCGTTAGTGGCCTCTCCACATGCATACACCTTTCCTTCCGCAGTCACTGCAAACACACACACACACACACACACACACACACACACACACGCAGATCAATTCCTTCAAAATACTTATTAAATTAACTAATATCTGACTGCAGGGTAATTACTCTGTATGTGTACACATCATGTCACGATACAGCCACGTAAAACACAATTTCCTAAATAGAAACAAAAAACGGATTTCTAAACACAATTAGAATCATTCTCACCTGCAAAAAGGCTCTTGGAGCCTCCAGACACCTGCACGACATTCAGAGCAGAGAGCGTCTCAGAAAACGACGGAACCTTGATCTGGGGGAAACAGGAAGTGGGAGGGATTGAGTCAAACACTTCCAGTGTGAACGTATGGCACAAATGTGTTTGACATGACCGACCTTTGACCCTTTGAGCCCACCCAGTTGGTCCTTATCATTGAGACCCCACACAAACACTTTGGTTCTGATGGTAGCAGCAGACTCCATGCCCGAGGATCTCTTCCTGGCGAGACTGTGGCGAGAGAACGTGATTAACAACAGAACCCTTATTCTGCTTAAGGAACTTTAATGAGAACCACTCACCTCCCTGTGGCTGCTTTATCATCTTCCTCTTCCTCGTTATCTGATGCCAAGAAAGGCACAGTGGCCAGATCTTCATCCTCAGCACGGATACGACCAACAATGCTCAACCCGTGGATCTTACAGTCGATCCCTGAGCTGCGACACTGCTTTATAGCTATCTCTATGTATCTGTGGTACTAAACACACACACACACACACAAATAAATAAACTGAGCTTAAAATGTGTCACACACACTCACACACAGACAGCATGAGGTAACGAACCTCAGTGCAGTCGTTCAGTAAAGACACGGTGGTATCTGTAGGGTTGATGTTGATGGTTTTCAGCTCGATCAGGTTGTTCAGTGAACTTCCACCTAAACATCATGAATACGTCAAAATAAAAAGATCCAGGAATGTAAGAATTTTTCAGATCTGCGTGATGCTGTTTACCTGATACAACAACCAGGGAAGGCATGTAGCTGCTGTCTGCTGGATCCACCACCATCTTCAACCGGTGCACCAGAACATCAGGGAAGAGCTCCAATCTGATCCAGTGCTGCGGTGACGAGAGAAAGGGCAAATCAACCAACCAACCATTCAATTAATCAATGAAATAATCAAACAACCAGCAAAACAATATATCAACCAATCAGTGAAACAACCAAGCAAATCAATCATTCAAACAACCAATGGATCAACCAACAACCCAACCAATGAAACAATAAATCAACCAACCAACCCATCAATCATTCAGTCAACCAAGCAATCATTACACCAATGAAACAATAAAGCAAATCAATCAACCTACCAACTACCCAACGACTACCTAGACAACTACCTGATCAACCAATCAACTACCTAACCAACTACCTGATTAATCAACCAACCTCCCAACTACTCAACAATCAAACAGAACAATTATTCAACTAACCAGCTAATCTTAGTGCACCGTATATCTAAACATCACCTCATTAAGCAATAATGTCACATACACTAGGTTGCATAAGCTATCCATTTCCAGCAGGATTGAAAGTACTGGCACCCCTGCTTTTATTTAGGACATTCACTACATGCCAAAAATAATCTGCAAGAATCAGTTTGTAAAAGGCATGAACATTAAACCCTCAGTGAAAGCAGACGGACCTTGCCCTGAGAGCCAGACGACTGCCAGCACTGATCTCCACCGTCGATGAGACGGGACGCCTGGTTAACTGACGACGACACACTGAGGTTCCTCACAGCTCTGGACCAATCATTTATCAGCATTCCCCGCTGGCTGCTGTGATGTCTCTTCAGCTGCTTCCCTGAGCGTCCACTAAACGCTGGAGACTGACCTGAACATCACGCCACACAGATGCACAGTTATACACGCATCATCTACAGCAAGACTGCACATTTAAATCATGTGGTGTTCAGGACTGACCCGGTTCGTTAATCCGTCCGAACGAGTGTCTGGGGTTGTGTTTGCGGGTTTTGAAGCAGCTTTCACAGAAATCAAAGTCATCACAGCTTCGGCACTTGAACCTGGGTCCATTAATAGGGAACATCTGACAACCGTCGCACCTGCAGGAACACACAAAAAAAAACCCACTTCACTTTCTGCAGAACTTGGAACATCACTTCATGCAGAACTGAGGAAATCTGGTCGATTTGGGACATGAGCAAATACCTGACTCCAGGATGTACGCTCGGCACCAGCTCCATCTCAGATAGCAGCCCTGTCCAGTGGGACTGCTGAGGGAAATCCACGATCACGTCTTTCCCATTGGCACTGAAGGCTAAACACACACACACACCAAATCTTTATACACGTTAAACAGAGAACACGTCTGAACATCCAAGAAAAACCTCATAGGAACATCTCTACACCTTCAACCCGGTTACAAACGCCAAGATTTATGAATATGCATGATTATGCAAATTAGAAACGCCCCCAAGTCTTCCTGCCATCTTCCTGATAGCTGGCTAGATTAGATCCTGGTACCACGTCACCATCCTTGTGATTTGATTGGTCTGAGCTCACCCCTAGCCCCGCCCACAAACCAGTACTGAAAAACATATAGTACAGTTTCAATGTCCATATGTAGATTAGAGAATTTTTCAAGAAGCGAAAATGAGTCGAGAGATTACTAATGTGAGATGGAGTAAGGGGGCGGAGCTTTCTGCGGGTCAGTTAATATTGGAGAATCCAAAACATCTACACAGTCAATTAGTCTAACGCATGTATGCTGTTATAAAGAAAACAGTGCACAACGTCCGACCAATCAGATTGGAGAATTTATGGGTACTGTGGTATGAAATTCAAGAGGCACGTTACGATATATCGTGCATTGATACATCTCGATATAAATTCATGACTATTCGAATTGATGGAAACAAAAATGAACTGTAATTAATCTATTAGCTTTTCTAGCTGTAATTGCATTATTTAGACAGCAGAGGGCGTTGTCTACTAACGTACAACAGCAGGAAAACACATGACGTTACCGTAGGCGGAAGGAACACAGCTCTAACCGTTAATTCTAACTGAGAAACTTTTGTGCAATAAACTTGAACAGATTCAACAAGAAACTGAAGTAAATGGAGGGAGATGTTTTATATTTAAGACTGTTATTTTTATGAAAAGCTTGTTATTAACTTTTTTCATTTTTAATAAAGGGAATACATTAGTTAACAGGCTACTATATTTTACCTTTACAAGTGTTGGTAAATAATTATTGTTGGTCATTAAAAAAAATGAAACAAAAGTATATATTTTTTTAAATTTAACAAAAGAAATCGAATCGTGAACTGGGTGAATCGTACATAATAAATTCAAATATATTTATTACTAATAATACTCACTATAATTGATTCAATACGATGTACTCTGTTAACAAAAAGAAAATATTGGTTGCTAAGCAACAGAACAAACGGTGTTATTGGCTTGAAACCTGGGGTATTAATAGAGAATTCTGTTATCGTGATGCGTCACAGGTTTTGAACGCCTGACCCTGAGCCTTACCCTTGACCGCACCCACACTCCTGTGAGTCACGGAGCCCCACTTGTACTTCGGTGTGGTGATGGACTGCTTCACTCGCACCTTATCTCCGATCTTAATGTGAGACGGAGAGGTCTGAGGAGGAAACCCTGAAACAAGAAGAAAAACAAACTCGCTCGCGCACTCAGGTCTCAGCTCAGATGTTTTCTTTTTGCAGAACTTGGTGATGTATAAATCAGTACCCAGTAGTTCAGTGTGAATGTAGCGGACCCAGTAGGTTCCTCCTTTCTGCTGCCAGTCGCACTGAACGTTCAGGTCGTGAAGGCCGTCTCGGTCCAGCTTGATCACCTTCCCCACGTCTCCCTCGTACACCTCCTCATACGTCCTGCAACACTTCACCATCATTCCCACCTACACACACACACACACACGGCTCAAACAGTACACAGATCCAACGTGCTAAACCAAAAATATGCTAGTTAGCATGCTAAGTGCACACTGACACTGCACTTACAGCCAGCACATTAATTCCCTCACTCACCTGAATGTTCTCTCTCACGTACACGGCGTAGTCGTCGTTGCTCTGAAAATCCGATCTCTTCTTAAACGTCTGACTCTCTGTGATCACAACACCAGGGGGCTGGAAACAGAGAAGCAGCAATGAAACAGAGCCTCATGATGTGCACACACACACACACACACACACACACACACACACACCACAGAGAAAGCTGCTTCAGGCTCCTCCAGTTCCTCCAGCACCTCTTCGTCCGAGTACTCGTCCGACACCGTGTCTGCATCGGACAGCTCTGTGACGTGCACGTCGGGGTGATCCAACAGCCAGCCCACCAGCGCCTCCACTCCTGAACACACACACACACACACACAGTTATTCCCTGTACTGGAGCATTAATGTGAGGATTAATCCACTCTGTGTCGTGCTGAGTAAGTGATGACGCACAGTTGATTATTTTCCTATAACGGCACGTCCTGCAGTGTTTCACTCCTCTCATACTACAGCAACTTTTAGCTTTTAATTCTTTATTTATTAAAATACGACACGTCGACGTTAATGTTGTGGGACATCCGTGAAACGAGTCAGTGCCGATTCACATACTAGGAGGTGTTGATTAATTCTCTAGAACAGCAGCTCTGACAGTAGTGCAGGTTTATAGTAATGCGCTCGCTCTAATACCTTATGGTTTCCGTAGTAACCGCTCATTCACAGGGACGTGTACAGCGCACGTTGAAGTTTATTCGGTGTTTACGGAAGGAGCATTAAGAAATAAACAAAAACAAACAAAAAGAAAGAAACAACGAAAGCAATACAGCAAGAACGAAGGAATGTAAGAAAAACTAGCATAAGAACGAACGAGCAGCAGCTCCGACGGTGGTGCAGGTTTATAGTAATGCGCTCGTTCTAATACGTTATGGTTTCCATAGTAACAGGGACGGCACACGTTGACGAGGTGACGTCTCCTGTAAGGCGACGTTTACTTACATACGGTGTGGCTCTCTTTAATAAGCAGCTGCTGTGGTACAAGAGGAATAACGCACTTCAGGACGTGCAGTTTGAGGAAAATCATCAACATTGCTGAAGGAGCAGAAAATCTGCTTCACTTCTCTTCACTACTGTTGCTAAAGAAACGCTAAGACTGAGCACATCAACACAAATGTTCACCAGTTTCCGAGGCGGTACCTGGGACTCCGGAGGTGCTGCTCGTGGATCCGGACAGTGATTTGAGAGCGAACTCGATGTTTTTCCTCTGGAAGCCCATCTCCATGAGCTGCAGGACGATGGGAGCGGGAGGAACGGGAGAGCTCTTGTGCTTCTTCTGTTTGGGAGGACGGACGTGCTGCACGGTGAGCGGCGTGGTGGCCTCGCTCGAGCTGCTGTCCTCGAACAGAGGAGACGACGGGTGAGTGGACTCCACCGCCAGGACCTGACACACAGCCAGGGCGGCCGCCTGCGCGCACACACACACACACACACACACACACACACACACACTGTGTAATGTCAGCGTTTACATTATAGACAGTTCACAGGAAACACCATGAGGCTGCGCTGACCTCCAGCTCCTGCCGGTCGAAGATGGCTTTAATGGGCGAGGGCTGAGTGGCAGCAGAGAGGAGCTGCTGGAGCAGGATGAGGGGAGGGAGGGGACCTTCAGGAGATAGATCACCCACATCTGGAGAGGAGACGCTCTGCTCCTCTACACACACACAAACACAACACACACCCAAATGAACATTAACCATAAATACCAAGCTCTTAATCTCAACATCAACAATTTACATCATGCCCATCTCAAAAGCCAAGAAAATAAAACACAATAACACAGAACAGTGATGGAGTGTTTAACATCCTTCATAAACAAGAGAGAAAAAGGAAAAATGTGTGAAAGGAGATCGACAGAAAGAAAGGAGACAGAATAAAAAAAAAAGTTTGTGATTGAAAAAGAGCAGACGAGAGCAAGATGTAAAAAGGACCAAAGAAAAAAACAACTGCAACAGAAAACAGTGAAAGAAACAGGAAGTGTGAAAGAGGGGAAAAAAAAAAGAAAACGGCAAAAGAACGAAAGCGTGACAGACAGTGAAAGAAAAACAGTGAATGAAAGTGAGGTAAAAAAAAAATGCAAAACGAAACTGAAAGAAGCAGTGATGGACAGAGAGCCAAACAAAGAAAAGCAGGGGGGGCAAAAAAACCAAGAAAAGAACAAAAGACAGCTAAAAAAAAGTGAAAGAAAAACAAACAAAAGAGTGGGAGAAGAAAGTGAAAGAAAGAGAAAGAAAGAAAGAAAGAAAGAAAGAAAGAAGGAACAAAAGGAAAAAAAAACAAAACAAAGGACACCACTAAAGAAAAAGTAGAAGAAGAACAATGAACAAAAAGAGTGGAAAAAAGTGAAAGAAGGGAAGAAAGGACAGAGTTACCAGAAGCAACGAACTACAAAATTAAAATGAGAACATCTCCAGTTTATTCTTAATATTAATGCTTTTTCATGAAACTGATTGATTCTTGATGAGGCAGTGTACAGGTCTGATGTCTCACCCTCCGTACAGAGACCTGCGTCACCGAGCGTTAGACAGCAGGCATGAGACGACTCGCTAAAGCCACGATACGACGCGTGTCCCGATACAGGCTTCACGTGACGATACGGACACGAACACAATAACACATTTCAATACGTTTATTTTATAATGATGACAAATCAAACCGCTGCAACGTCAATCCACTGTAATGTGTTTAAAAAAAGGATATTTAATTAAGACCATTTGAATAGTTTAATATTTTTTTCCACTGTCAATAAGATATTCCATTCCAGCATAATTAATATGGAAAGATTGTTTGATGGTAGATTTGACCTTAAATGATTAAATAACAAATTCGTGTCCTCACACCACTATTTAACTGTACAGAACACGCATGATTTCATTTTTTATATTTCCTCATCGCTGTGAAATTAGGTCTCCAGCAGTTTTAGACGCGGGTGCGAGTTGCATCAAGCGCGGCCCACAGGCTCGGATGTGTTTCAGAGCGCGTCAGGCCAGGCGCGACGGGAGCAGGAGCGCACGTATATACGGCGGTTTACAGTAACTGCCTACCGATGGCTGCGCTGCGGAGCTGCTGGCAATTCTACACACTGCGGAAATGTTGAGCAGTGGTGCACTACGGGCCGGGTCAGGATGATTTTTTTGTATATAATGTTTGACACGTGAATCATAACGCTTCCTTCATTAAGTAATCCCACTTCGAGACCGTTTGAGTCCCCCTCGCCAACTTCCTGCTCTGTACGCCGCTACCCCTGCTGCTGCCCCCGGGTAAGAAGAGGTCGAGCTCATAATGAGTATGAAAGAGAAACATCAGGACACGAGCAGCAAATTCCTCGGGAAGGCGTTTGTGGCGTTATTGAAGACGACGAGACGCGCCAGAAGAGGAGTGTAAGTGGTGTGGTACCGGCGGGGGCGGGGCTGGAGTCCACCACGGCAGGCTGAGACAGGATCTGTCGGAGTTTGTCCTGGTGGAGGAGCAGAGCTCGAGCTGCCTTCAGGATGTACAGCCTCAGTTGCTGACAGCGCAACAAGTGCACATCCACCTGATCCGCTGCAGGAACACATCATCATCATCACCTTCATCAATCAATCCTGCTTACTACTGTCATTAATATATTACACATAAGCAAAGAATAACACACTGTCTTCATGCTTCTACAGGAAAATAATCACCACCATGGTGCAACACTAGAGCAGGCGCATCGTTTCTATATCACGACACACTTTCCTGAATATCTTACAGATGTGCAGGAGGGGCACTGCAAGAAAAAAAGGTTTGTGTGCTAACGTGTGTGTTCACATGCACCTTTTATGTGTACATGTTTGTGCGTGTGCATGTGTGTCTTTGTGCTTGCTTTGTGTGTGCATGTTTGTATGTGTGCACACACGCTGTATGTGTTTGTGCGTGTGTGTACGTGTATAATTGCGTGCGAGGGAACACGCGTTCGTGTGTGTACATGGGCGTATGATCGTGTGTGGTGTCAGCACCTGCGAGTCCTTTGCTGAGGGATTTCTTCATGCGCTGTTTCTCCAGTTTGCTCCCTGCCAGGTTGACGAGTTGAGCCCACACAGTGAGCATGGGCTCCGTGAACGGCAGGTTCTGAACGCTGAACGGAACCACAGGCAACTAACACGAGGAACAAAAACAGTACATTATCAACTACGATGTTCACGATATGTTCTTGCACCTAACAAGCGAACCATGGTGCGGTTATACGGTACATGGTTATACTTAACCAAAATGCTCATCACTTAACAGATGCTAAAGTTAAAGGCGTACCGGTTTAAGCTGGCTGAGCAGACACACTCGGCACGTCCTCATTTCGTAGAACTGCACCGTGATCCGTCCTTTCGGCGTGATGCGCATGACCGTGCCTTCTCCGTACTCCTCGTGGACCACCTGACCTCCCAAACGCAGTCGTCCATCGATCCCGCCGATGACGGCCAGCACGGCCATCAGACTGCCCACCACCGGAGCGTCTGCGTTCGGTAAATACTCCTCCAGCAGCGTCTGTCAGACAACAAGACCTCAATCAAGTGGTATTGTTTTTTATATGGTTTATGACTAACTATTACGACATCGTACCACTTCTGACACTCGTCCCGCCATCATGTCTCCGATCCCGTTGAGCTGGGAGTTAATGTATTCGTTAATGAGGCCGTTCCATTGGTGGAGAGAGTGCAGCGTACGCAGGACGGACACGATCTCCTCGGCCAACGTGCTGCTGTGAGTGGCCGTCAAGGACGCCTGTGGGCGGGACTTCCTCCTGCGCAGGGAACCTTCTGTGGACCGAAAGATGCGTTTTCGAAGTCGTCCATTCACAAAGCTGTTGTCTATACAGTAGCGAGGTTTTCATGCAGGAGAGTAAAACTAACCAAAGAAGATGAATGACCTGACAGTTACTGTAAAATCCTGTACATACGCGAACTTCATTTTCACCTTTTATCTGTCAATCGGAAAAGTGCGTCTTTTGTCCCAAAAAGTGCCATTTTCAATCATTTTCAGCCAAAATACGGAACTGAGCTAGCCAATGCCAACTGCGTTCTCACCTAATGCTATCAAACACACTGATCGCTTTGATTTCACATTAATGACCTCAAAACACTCAAGAGGAGAGATCGTTAATGCAAGATGGACAGAAGGAGGTGGGGCTTAACAGAGGTCATATCAAAGAGTTTGAACGTGTCAGTCTTTCCAGATTCAATGTCGACTGGTACATCTGAACATGTATTTCTACACAGGTGTGCCACCTCGAGGGAAGTGTTGAGGTGTACCGTACCTCTGAGCAGCGGCAGGTCTGAGGAGCAGGTGCTCAGGAGGCTTCCCAGGAACCCGAACAGCTTCTCCACGAGGAACTTCATATCCTGAGAGCGCTCCGTTTTATCCCAGGATGGCAGCACCGCCTGCAGCAAGCGCAGAGCCAGGATCTGACAAGTCAGGACAAGGATGGTTTAGTCGGATTGCAGACCACAGCCTGGACATATGAGACATCGGTAACATCACCATAGCAACCCTAGTCCTCGACTGAAGGAATGCTTGTGAGAAAAGGGTGAAAGTGTTACATGATCATGAAGTGTGTTTTGCTTTTTGCTGTATTTAACAGAACTGCATATAAACCTGTCTCTGTAGCGTAACGGCGGTGAATGACTGATGTCCCTCGACTATACGAATGAGCAGGCTGATCCAGGCCGAGGAGCTCAGCATGCTGCACATCTGGGGCATCAGTGCTATGCTGCGGATAAATCCCAGAGTACACCAGCTCCGGTGCTGCTCACGGGACACCAGCCTGTGGGATGGGCAACCTGATACACACACACGAAAAAGAAATATCAGGACAAAACGTTACCATGTGGACTGTTTATTTAGAAATGCGTGGGGTTAAATTACCGGTCTGGTCGTTGGTCCCGCTCTCCACCAGCATGCGCAGGAGACCACACAGCGTCCTGGTGGCTTCGGCCTGCATCACCTCGGCGTGGATCCCGGACGACAGCGCCAGAGTCTTCAGCAGATTCACTGTGCTGCTCAGCATGACGGCCGTCGGGTGAACGCTCTTCTCCATCACTTCACCTTCTGATACACAGGTCATGGACATGGAGTCATGTGGAAGACTGCAATTTCTACATATACAGTATAGTCCTGTAACAACAAATCTGTCTAATGTAGAAGGGGGGAGTGAGTGAGTGGGTGCGTGCGTGCGTGAGTGCACCAGGAGAAAAAGCTGTCACTTTTCTGTTTTAGCTAACACATAAAATCTATTCATTTCTACACATGGGGCGTGGCATGTAGCCCCACCCCTAACGCTAACCCATAACCATGGCCCTGCCCCTAACCCTTGGGCAGCGCTATGGGTGCAGCCTTTACCTATTTCTGATGCTGCAGCTGGGTATACTTTCCAGCCTTTTCTCTCTTTTGGATAAAAAAAAAAAGTCAGTTTTTGTCCAGACAAAATTTCAATATGCACCTGATGTTAACTACACATGTCTAATGTTAACCAAGTGGAACACAAACTTATCTTTCTAGAAGCAAAATCGAGTAGAGATGAGAAATTACTAAGGGGGCGGAGCTTCCAGAGGGGTCAGTTCAGAACGCCTACACTACCGTCAGTCATTCCAGACTCACATGCTGATCGGAAGATTGGTACATTATTGATAACTCGCAGCAGCGTACTGATGAGTTGAACTGAAAGATTGGGCTCACCGATGTCATCCTCCGTGTCCGAGTCCTCGGTGGGAGGCTGTGCGGCAGGAGGAGGCTCGGCCAGCTTTAGATCGTATTTGCCCTCTTTGCCCATCCTGTAGGAGTTTGTGCTGCCGGTGTCCCACTGCACACGGATCCACCCGCTCTCCTTGAGTTCACTGACCACTCGACCCAGACCCG
>JAQMYM010000036.1:1269822-1294061 GCA_030014255.1 Parauchenoglanis ngamensis
TCTGACCTTTCTGAATCTTCAGCGGGAGCAGCTAACGCTCTCATAATGTTCCGGAACCCTCTCACAGCGAAACAGCAAACCGTACTCGTCTGTTCGCTGCGTTTACTCGACTCGACCTCGGATTAAGCTGTGGGTCTTTATCGAGGTCCAAACAGCTGCTTAAATCTACATCTGGAGTTCTGAATTTGGGATTTGAACCCACAACCTCTTCCTTCCCCAGAGTCCTTCCCTCTAGACCCGTCACCATCACTTAGAACTTGCTATTATTGAGCTGTAATTATGTTTAAAGGCTTATTTTTAGCGTCACAAAGATTCGAAACCGTTTGAAAAGCGCTGCGTCTCTGACGACGTACGGATGCCCACGTCTGCGTTTACAGCGAAAAGCAGCACCGCAGACTCGACATGACCGCTCCTTAATAATGAGAATTCCTTTCCTTTTTGAGAAGAGAGAAAAAGAAAGTGCACTCCTGCCCCTATCGTTTTCTCAAAGAAACGAAAAGCAAATGACCTTTTTTTTTTTTTTTTGCGCAATACCATGTCCTTTCTTTCCAGCTCAAGTGAATTGGATTTTCACTCAGACTGGGTTTAGTCCGAGTTCTCCTGACAGAGAAAGCGTTCAGCTCAGAAAGCAGAGTTTATCCTGTAAAAAGAGTGCACGTGTAAAGTGTAAACGTGAGCGTGTCCTGAACGCTGCGCTCAGCACATCACTGTACAACCACAGAGCGGGATTAATCAGCAGCTCCGCCCACCTGGCTGCCTCCCCCAATCCCACGTCTTAATGATGGAATGATGGATGGATGACAGTGACGCCTCCTCTTCCTCCTTCTTCTCCTTGTCGTTGGACTCGTCCTTCTTCTGAGCGCCGGGACAATCCGCAGAGTCCTCTGGGAAGGAGAACGCGAGGGTACGGTTTATTACAGAGAACAATTCTACGACATTTTCTATATATATACACATATAGCTATGAGTGGACGCTGAGGCGGTACCCGGATAGGCGGATTCCTCTCTGTTGAAGACGATCTCCTCATCTTTAACCATCTCATTCCACATCTCACTCAGTCCTTCAGAAGAGAACGCGCGCTGAAAGGGGAAAAACACGACATTCATCAACCCGTGCTTCAAAATATAAACAATAACGCGCAAGACAAAATAATGTTAGATGACCTCTTTAAAGAAAACTTTTTTAAAAGCTTCCCATTAATTTGATCTGCTCCTTGTCTTTCCCGTCACTGCGGCGCTAGCCAATCGCAGGCGTCTGTGCGCTCACGCATGCGGAAGAGGGCGGATAGCGCTTTCACCCAAAAACGTTAAGCACAATAATTAATTAAATCATAATTATTTATGACGTATAAAACAGATTTAACCTAATAACGTGTCCATGTTGATAAATCTAAAGTAACTCCTACTATAATACCACTGGACGGCCTCTCCTCTTTTACGAACTATTTTATTTTTCTTTGGTTTGAAGTCAAAGGAAGGAAATTCGGGATTATGAGCGTCAGATGAAGCAGAACGATTATCAAAATAGTCACGGATTCTAAGATTTCGTTTACGAGCATCCATTTCTGGAAATGTAGAATCATTCACTGTGCTACGAACCGCGATCCCAACAGGTGAGAAACACGACTCGGGAGTGATCGCGGTGTGAAAGTCCGCCCTGGTGGACACGAAGCCCAGGCTGCACAAGCGCGAGCTGTAACACGAGCGCTCGCGTAACACCCACACCCACACCCACGGTGCAGGAAAAGGTCACCTGATCTCGCCGGAATTCTGCCGGACATAAAAACACACACCTTTTCGTTATCGCATGCTTTATTCCAAATCCAAACATCAAACAGAATTACTCAGAGCTCATTCAAACTGCTCACTTTCAAAAAAGATTCTAAATAATAACACCATCTGTATATCTTTGAGATGGGGCGGCGTGTGGCAAATATATTGGCACCCTATATCAGAATAAACATTCTTTTCTGATTTTATTTATTTGTTTTTTTTTAACCGCATGAATAAAAGCCGAGCTCGTCGTTCCTCTTCTCTTGCTCGTCATCGCAAACCCATGTAAGTGCGGCCAGCTGGCGCTTTCCTGCCGTTGATCCGATGCACGTTGCGGTAATGACGGAACGGAACTCGGTACGATAAAGGCAAACGTGAGCTTGCGTCATTACTGAGCATTTTAACTTGATTTTGTAATCAATAATTATTTTGTTATGCAGCCCAGAAACATCTCGCTAGAATCCCAACATCTACGAGCGGGATTCCGGAATCCGGATCTCGGATTACACGGACATTTGTTTTTCCAGCGACGTATACGGTTGCCATGACAACTACGATTTACATTACACATCCGCAATGCCGGCTACACATTTTTCGCATCGCCGTCAAGCTTGAGCCGGAATCGATTCCTGTTTTCACGTCTAGAGCAGGATCACATGTGCTCTCGGGGTGGGAGGGGCTTACTGTCCGTCCCCTGTCAATCACAGCGGCGCTGGCCACTCACGGGCGCCCGAAAGCTCGGGTATGCAGACGAGGGCGGATAGCGCTTTCCTCCGAACAGATGTTGTTGGTTGGGTTTACATGTTTTGGAGAAAGAAAATAAAATGTTTTCAAATAAATAAATAAATAAATAAAAACACAAGTAAATAAAAAGAAGCCTTAAAAAAAAATGTTTGATGATACTGAAAAAAACTACTACAAAAATACTACAAAAAGTAAATAATATATACTTACCACAAAAAAATACACAAAATAAAAAGAATGAATAAAAATAGGAAAAAATTAAATAATAAAAATCTCCTCTTCCTGTCGGTAATTATAAAAAGAAATACAGAAATATAATTTAGTAAATCAACAGATCACAACACAAACGATATCTCAAAATGTAGCATGACATAACGTACCATGATATCAACATGACGACATTATTATAAACCTATCCGATTGTCCCGAGTGCTTACGCTTCAGCAGGGATTTTGTACACGGAGTTTAAATTGGGAATTCCCGGACTAGACCAGCGTCGGGTGCTACCAGGACATGGGCTTCTGCACAACAGCAGTTACGAGCAGCACATCGTGACCAGACACAGCCATAACGCTCCCTACACCAGGGTGCACAAACTTTCGCAGTCAGGGATTTGTTTTACACTGTGTAGTTAATAACGGTGATCCTTGCTCATTTTACGACTCAGAACTAACAAGAACAAAAACGCTGTCACGAGAATATCAAAACTACGTCGCGTTGTCTTACCTGCAAGTCGATCTTCAGCCATTTGTCATGAAATCGCAGCTGAGCTTCGAGGAAAAAAGAAGGAGACGGCATCCTTTCCTCTTTTCTCCGGGCTGCAGAAGCAGCCGTTCCTGAAAGAGACAACAAAAGAATTCCACACGCTTTACAGCCGACAGGCAACGCGCTCTTAATTCTGTCCTTCTACAACCAGGTGAATAAAAAGCGCCGAATTTTCCAGATTTTTCTTTAAACGTTCCAGATTTCCGACTTATCGGTAATTAATCGCGTAACAAAAGGCTTAATTAATGAACAGAGAGCATGAATAAAGCCCACGTCACTCCTCTAGCTTCAGCTACTCTTTAGCTTCCTGTTAGTGGTAGATGGTGTTTAATAAAGATAAAGATGAAGATTTTCCACTGTATTTTGGTTACACGGAATTTCAAAGGAAAAGTCTGGAATTTAAAGATTTCCAGACTTCCTACATTACAACTGATTGCTAATTTAGTGAAAAAAATACAAACTGACGGAATATTTAAAGAAAAACCTGCATGTCGTTGGGAAGATAACATCCAGACAGAATTCCATGAATTTCCAGACTTTTCCCCAGACATGAAAATGAGTTCCAGGACACTTCAATAATCTAAATTTCATTTATTGTTCTTATATAACGCGATCTTCAGCTCCTCTTTCCCTTTAGCCATAACTAAATAAACTGAAAATATTCCACTCTGGGGTTTGATTACAGCGATACGGTGTTTAGACGAAGAGGAAATCCATGGAAAGGTATGGAAAAATCCAGGACCAAAGTCTGGATATTATCTTTTCCAAGACTCAGGACGTGGAGGCTGTAAATCTTTAAATGTCCTGTTACTCTCGAGAACAGATTTTTACATTTTATTGCGAGCGACCTGGGAGATGGAACGTCTGGGAACGAGTGCCTTTAAATCCCACGCTTCTGTTTAAACGCCTGAATGATATTCCATGTAAACAAAATCCAGGGTGAAATATTTCTTGGAAAACCAGAAAGTTAGTTTTTTAGTCTTTAAGGGACAGTATTTAGCACAGTGTTTATTTTCCATGCATGACATTTAGAGAAGTTGAAGAGTTTAATCATCTGGATCCTGTGCTTAAGTAATTTAAGCTTGACAGAGTTCGTGTAAAGGGTACTTATTCGGATCTGAATAAGGCTCCATCCTGACACTGATGGTGATGGTGATGGATCAACAGCCATATCAGAGCCATTATTTAATAAAACAGATATATCTAGCATCCTGCACGCGCATCAGAAGCGCCAGCTCGCGACACGGCCTTCAGTGGAGCGTTTAAAAAGCAGATAAATCCAGTAGAATCTTGATTACAGACTGCTGAGGAGAGACACGGAGCTCGTGAGCTCGTTGTGTTGTTGATCTACAGCTGTACTTAGCCGTAAGCTAATGCTAATGCTGCTAGCTAACCGGCTAACCCTGCTGTACAAACAGGACGTTTCTGAACCCTGACAGCGAGCCGCTCTTTAACTTCATATCCTCATGTTTACATCAGTAACCTCACTTTAATCCTTGTGGTATTTTTATAAAGCATGAACAGAGTTGTACCTCGGCGGGTTTCTTATCGCAGTCCTCTCCCTTCGGTCCCCCTTTACGAGCTCTGCTGCTGCTGCTGCTGCATTTTAACGTCCGCCATCTTGTGTAATGACTGACAGCGAACGCAGCCAATCACCATCCAGCGACATGAAGGCTCGTTACGTCACCCGCTTATTTTTTTTTAAGAGGCGGGGCTTAGGGGCTTCCCTAGTCTGCAATACATTGTACACAAAGTAGACATAAATAATTACATAATATAAATAATAAAATATTACTGACATTTTGTTATGTAACATAATAGCAGATCGTTATATTCACTCAAATAAAATACAAAATGTTTAATTGTAACATTTTATAATAAAAATAAGCACTAAAAAATAGGTATCTTACACTAATAATAATATATAAACATAAATTATGATTATTTTTTGTCTGTATATTTTCTAATACTTTTGCCATAATTTCTGTAATTCTGTAATGCCATATTCATATTTATCTCATAAAAACATTGGATATAAAATGTTGTTTATAATCATTTTATTATTATTATTACTACTATTATTATTATTAAGAATAATAATTACCTTATTTAAATAAAACATAATAGCAGATACCAGTGTCAAAATTTACTGAGAAAACTTTGTAGAAATTGATATATTAAACAGAACAGTTTTCAGTTTCATTTGGTTGAACTTGGTTTATTTTATTGCTGTTAACTTTTATTTATTTATTTATTTATTTATTTATTTATTGTATATTTACAATGACTTACATTTTAATTATTGCTACACCGATGTTCTTTGCACATGCTTTTAGTACACGTTACTGTACACAACACCATCTGCTGGTACAGTTTAAAAAGAGTTCCTTTCACAGTGTGCGTTTTTACAACATTTATAACATTTTAAACTTTAAAACATCATTTTAGACCGCATGTGTCAGTGAGATAACTAAACTACAGTCCCAGAGATTTCGCGGTGACTCCTGGGGAAGACTTTACACTCAAACAAATATTTGTTTGAATCAATTTGCTTTTAATTATTTGTGTTGTTTTATGATTACTCCGTCTATTTATGTTTATCTTGGACTTGCTGACTCTGTGTTAAAGGTGACTTCACATGCAGGTTCTGCACATTCTGGACCTTCTAATGAATACAGAGGCTGATTGGGTTTCATTGTGACATGTTTCAGTATGACGTGATTCTGTGTGACGTGTTTCCGTATGACGTGATTCCGTATGACATTATTCAGACATGTTATGCTTCTGTTGGTGAAAACAAACTCCGACAAACAAACGTTCAAGCACGTAGCACACACCAGGGTCTGCAGATCAACTCCTGTCTCCTGAATAAAGTGATTAAAGCTACTATTCAGGTGTCAACAAGACTGCATGAACGTAAATTCTCAAACGACACTCACATTTCATTGCTATAGAATTTTATTAGCTTGCAATCTAGCTATGCAAAAGTTTGTGCACCCTTCACCAAATCACATTGACTTTGTCGTGAAACGATGTAAAAATAACCTCTGTAGCAAAGTTGTTCAGCAAATGTTAATGCACAGTTACTTTATATTTGATGAACTTAACAAGTACAATATAAAATAGTAAGCCGGGCATGTGCATAAGTTTGGACACCCTATTAATTCAGTACTCAGTAGTACCCTCTTTGGCAGATATCACAGCTTGTAAACACTTTTTTTAGACAACTAGGAGCATTCTTAACTTTAATTTTCACCCTCTCTTCTTTACAAAGCATTCCCATGTTCTGAGATAAATGAAAAAATGAAAAAAAAAGGAAACTAATGTATTTAGTTATTTTAGGCATATATTATACTGTCAAAGATGTTTCATGTGTACACTGGTTAATTAATTTATTTTATTTGTTTATTTTTGCCTGAATTTGTAATCTGGAATCTGTGACTTTTGATCTGAAACGTTTGCGCCAAGCAAGCTCCAAGCCACGCCCACGCCATTTCGCCCCCACCAACCAGAATTTACTTCCGGGATTTCGTCATCAGCACAACACGGAAATGTTTTCCTCGCTTCGCTTCTGCTCCATTCAAACCCACAGAAGCAACTTTTAAATATTAAAAAGACTGAATTAAAAGCTTTAAACGCTGAGTTTATGGAGGAAATCTCTCATTTATCGCTTGTTGGTGGTGTTGGAATCGCGGTCCTGTCCAGTTTTATTAATGGCTCCACTTTTGTGCTGCAGAAAAAGGGAATATTGCGTTCTCGCAAAGCTGGGAAGTATTATTTTATTAATATGTTATTTTCTACAGGTAGTTATGGCCTCTGGATTTTGTTTCCACTGGCTGCATAAACTCTAAATACTTTCCGTTATCAGGATAAAGGTTTGGGATCATGTTTGGTTGTTGTACAGGTAGGACTCACCTGTCTGACTGGGTGTGGTGGAGCGGCACGCTGGCAAGTAAGATCATTATCCCTCTGATTTACAGCTTTATATAAACTGTTTAAGCATACAAACTGTCCTGATATCATTAAGACCTGCCAGCTAATCATAAACCAGCATCACCCGGATGTGGCTGTGTTCTTGTTTTGTATTATAATACAAAGGATGAATAAAATACTCGTCTCTGCAATAGTATTATAATACAAAGGATGAATAAAATACTCGTCTCTGCAATAGTAGTTATTTTTTTTATTCCTTACTAGTATGTAAAAGACACGTATAACATGATTAAAAAACAACAATGGATTAAGCTGTAGCAAAAGTGTGTGAAGTTACTGAGAAATCTCGTTTGGAAACCGGACTTCCGGTGAAGCAGCTGATTCCGTTCCCTTTAGGTTCAAGTTCCCACTTGTCCGTTAATGGAACCCCCAGAAGCGGCAAAGCACATCTGCATCTACGGAAAGCGAAATAAGCCAAAAGTACTCAAATGTCTTGATACTTGTCGATGTCAGTTTCTTTTCTCGCTTATGTTAGTTCTGGCAAATATGCAGGAATTGTAGCATAGTGGCGTAAAGAGACACGGAGTTCCCAGGGGAACGGAATCGGTGCTTCATCTCACCAGAATGCTTGTTTGTGTTTGGATAAGCTTCCCGTCAATCATTTTATAGACCCTCCACGAGCCTCTGTAGATCCTGGGGGCGGAGCTTCGTGAACATGGGCGTGACTCATTCGCACGTGAAACCCACCTTACCTGTTAGAGACCCAATTCGGAACCTGAAGACTAATCTTCCCCAGTGCACCTTTAATTCTCTTTACACTGCAGAGCTGTACAATTCTCAAATCTGATTGGTCAGGAAGTGTTATTCATTTCCTGTAACAGCAGCGCAGCTACAAATCATGTCGATATGGTGTCGCTTTCTTAAAAATGAGGAGATGTTGGTGTATCACGTATGAAGGCGTCTCCAGTGTCCGTTCTATGTAACAGTCAGCGCTAAAGCTGTAGCTTTACGTTTCCTGACATCTTCGGGACAGAGGAGTTTACACTTACTTTTGTGGTTTCTCTGTAATGACAAGCCGTGATTTATTTATTTATTTTTGGTCTGATTAATGTCAGGAGAGAGAAAAATGAAAGTCTGATGAGGATTACGTTTCACTTAATGTTCGTGAATGGATAAAAGTGGTTTCCTCTGGGTTCTCCAGTTTCCTCCCACCTCCCAAAAACATGCTGTAGGTGGGCAAGCTGTGTTAAATTGCCTTTAGGTGTGAATGTGTGTGCATGCTTCCCTGTGATGAACGGTCTTCCCATCCTGCCCAGTATTCCCGGGATGCACTCCGGATGTACTGGAACCCCGACAAGGATAAATAATCTGAATGAATAAAAACAAAAAGATTTATAACAACATGATATTGTATTATTGATGCAATAAAAGTTGTCTATTTTTTTTATTATTATTATCTTGTATGCATTTACCATAGATGCTACACCTCTGTTTTAATACATGCGCCATTTCACCGTATTTATTTATTTAGTTCCATTGTAATCATAAACATAGTTAATAGACTACGAATTTACTGTTTAGTTTGTGCTGTAACACATTGGTGTAATAAAGCTGCAAATTAAAAAAAGGAGCAATTTGTGGGTTAAATTGCAGACCTGGCAACCCTGTGCCTAAATAAACCTTGTTTAATATTCAAATGATGATCAAATCTGGAAAGAAGGCTCCTGGAAATGACTAAAAACCTCAGAACATGTTTAATGACTCTCATTAAACGCTTTCCTTCATTTTCATGTCTCATTATTTTTCTTTTAAAATTTAAAGAAAAATGAGCAACATGGAAAGTCTGTGAGATGTAAAATGCAACCTTGAAAAAAAACTCCAAAAATGTAATGTTTCTTTCTTTTCTGGTTAGTGATGGTGGGTCAGGTGGGGAACTTCCTGGCACACAACGCTGCGCCGGCCGTGCTAGTGACTCCGCTCGGGGCGCTCGGGGTTCTGTTCGGGTGAGTCACCACTCCGTTATTACAACATTTACTCAGTTACTGTGCTGAAATTCATTTATATTGAATATACTGAAATGTGTGAGATGAATAAATGAAAAGTGAGAAATCTGATGACTTTCTGATGTCGAGACACGTCCGTTTGTTTCTTACTGCCATCATGGCGGCATTTTGTATTTATTTTTATAACACAAAACGTAATGATGTAAAGTGTGATGTGACGTGTACACTCGTGATGATGATGATGATGATGATAATGGATCCCTTCAGAGCTGTTCTGGCGTCGTGGCTCCTGCAGGAGCAGCTGGAGCTGCTGGGTAAACTGGGCTGCGTCCTGTGCTGCTGTGGCTCCGTGGTGCTCATCGTTCACTCCCCGAAGTCCGACGGCGTGACTTCGAGAGCCGAGTTCCAGCAGAGACTTCTCGACCCGGGTATCGACACCACACCCTGATAACCATCATCCGTCCGCCATATTGGAAAGGTTTATCATAACTCAGCCCAAATCCATGGAGAGACGTGAAAATAGTTATTGTATATAATTGTAAACATTTTGATCCTATTCTTATCTCCATTCTCTGTAAAACATCATTCTTGTTTTGGGGCGTGGGCTGTGTACTAACATCGACTCCATAAAGAGTTAATAAAGGAGAAAAGTCATTAAATTCATTTCATGCCCATGAGCTCAACTCATAAAGCTGACCTATCCAAGATGGCGGCGCCGCTAGCGCGTTGTCTTGGCGGACTCTTCATGTCTGTGCCCGTTTATTGTGTTTGTGTTTCAGTGTTTCTGAGCTACATCACGCTGGTGGTGCTTCTGTTGGTGCTGCTGATTGGCTGGCTCTCTCCAGCGCACGGAAAGTCCAACATCATGGTGTACGTGGGAATCTGTTCGCTGTTGGGAAGCTTCACCGTGCCGTGCTGTAAAGGCCTGGGGCTGGCTGCGAAGGAGGCGTTCGGCGGAGACTCGTCTCCTGATAACGGAGCTCTGTTCCTCTTCCTGTGTCTGCTGGGAATTCTCCTCGTCAGCATCCTCACCCAGTTCACCTTCATCAACAGAGCCTTGGAGAGCTTCAGCTCCAACGTGTTCGAGGCCGTGTATTACGTCTCGTTCACCTGCTCCGTCATCCTCGCCACCGCCATCTTGTTTAAAGAGTGGGAAGCTCTCGGAGCTCTGGACTGTTTGGGAATTTTATGCGGATTCGTTACGATATCGGTGGGAGTGACGTTGTTACGCGTATCTCAGGAAGCCGTGCTCACGTGGACTCCGCCCAAAGCCAAAGAGGAGTAGTTTATATTTTTGAATAACTCGTAACGTGTTTCAGACATTCCAGATTAGAACGTGCGCTTTACACCCATCAGCGTTACAATACAGCGCCCCCTGCTGGGAATGGGTAATTAAATCGACACACTCACTTCTGTGGAGGTTTATGGAATTCTGTCCCCCGGTTAGCCGACATAATCTATTTTTTGGGGTGTAGTGTAACGGGTAACAAACAACTGAGTTAATAAATCAACTGAATAAATAATACAACTTGACTAAATGTATAAAATAATCCTAATATTAAGAAGATATGTATAAATATCATGTCAATCTCATTTCCCTTTCTAATTTCCTCATATTTAGGAGGAACTGGCAAAGACTTAATGCCAATTTGTATGCAGTGCGTTCCTGTTTTTAGTACTTAATACAACATAATACTTCCATGTTGCATTTTAGGCACCAAATAATACATTTTCTGTCGTTATAGAAATCACGGCTCCAACGTTACCGTTCAGGTGCACCGTCGGTACATGGCCTGATAGTACTGTTTATATTTAACGTCCAAAAAAACTCTCTTTTCTCATTAAAATATGGGTGTGTAGAGAACTATTAATAACGAGGTGGGCCTGAAGCTGCAAAACTCAAATCTATTGAGATGCTTCGATAAATATTTAATAAATCTGAAAGTGTTAGGAAGGGACAAGCGTCTGTGAGAGCACAGGCACACCAAACGTCTACATTTTTTGGTGTACATTTTGTCCTGGGGGTGTATAAACTTTTGCACGTAACTCCGTAGCTCCTCAGGATTGATTTGATGTCACTAAATGACCTGCGTGTTAATGAAGCGTTTTTCCTCCGAGTGTATGGTATTGTAATAAAACGCCGAGTGTAACGTTTCTGATGGAGAATAATGAAGTGTGGCGTTGTGAGCTTTAAGCCAACGTCATGTACGTCCTGAAAGAGCGGCATTGAGCCCGGAGACCGCACACACAAAGCCTTCATACACACGACGTCATTCACACAGATGCCTTTATTTACCACGGCCATGCGAACGCTTCTGGATTCAGCAGTCAGGGTTATATATTTATAGCACAGGAGAGCAAACTGTTAGTATTATTTTTAATTGGCTAACAGTTTGGAAAATAATCATTATTTTAGTCTTAATGAACATAATGACTTGTATAAATCTAGAACTCTGAATGCTTTACATTGCTCACTGTGTCACACAAAGACTTTTTAACAAGTAAATATAAAGACAAATTCTTGAAAATCACAAAAAAATGCAAGTAATCTTAATTCATGGATTTATTTGTATGTATATTTTAATAATATAATTTAACTTTAATGTTTAATATTGTGATATGTTCTGACACCATGTGTTAATAAAGTGGACTGTTTTTATGATTTTTTTTATTTTTGTTCTTTTTGACTTTTCTCTCTAAACAGTTTTATGTTAGAAGACAGAGAAAAGTGGAATTACACGTATAATAGACTCATTGTGAAAATTAATAATTTCATATTTAATAATGGACTTTAATGATGCAAAAATATGAATAATAATAATAAAAGCAATAAGCACAACCATACATATTGTCTTTTTTGTGTGTTGCCACATGTTCATCATTTTATTTATTATTGTATCTTTTTATCTTTTAGGTAAATGTTGATCATATCAAAGTGTTGATCATATCAGAGGGTGTGTCATATGTAAATTAAATGTAAATAATGGACATGTGGGCGGGGACTCGTTTTGTCACGCTGGACGGTTGTTGGTGTGAATTCCTCTCACTATTCCTCCTCACTCTGATTATTATGTCATGGTTACTGTTATTTTTAATAAACGGTGTCAGAAATGTAGATGCGTCAATAACAGTTGCCCCAAACTGTCTGCTTTTGATTCATTTTTGTCTGACTTTAGCTATGTTTAGCTACAACACACTGTGACGTTGTTTTCATCCATTTAAAATAATTTAGATTAATTTAAGCTTCTTTTTTGACACTGTTGCCTTACATAATTATCATTAGGGATAAATATGTATCCTGATATCTGTGAAGCTGCTTCGTGACAGTGTCCATCGTCTATAAAAGCGCTATATAAGTAGGCCTGAATTGAATAAAGTATATTAGAGCCGCTTCCCTACACGCGAGCCAACGTTGACCTTTCCAATATGGCGGCCAGCATCGACGCAGCGCATCAACTAGCGCTTGTAAAGAAAAGCAGCGTAGCATAGTCACATGATGCCGTCGACCAGTCATAGCTGGTTTTATTTTGCGCATGCGCATTTTGATGCCCTTTCACCGTTGGAAGGATGGGGGAAAGTGCTCTTTAGTGACTTCCTAGCTGCGACAACCGAAAGGACAGAAAAATCCCGGAAAATGAAACTCTTGGCGTCCGGATAGTGTTTGTATTGATCACCGGAAACCAGACAGGTATGTATTTTGGAGCGAATCTTGTACATCATGCCTTTATAAACGCTGTAAAGCGGTTCCGGAATCCGGTCAGACGACTCTAGCGGCTAGCTTGGTAGGCTAGTTCTGCTAGCGCATACTTGTGTACTAAGTAGTATGGGAGAATCCTGCACTGGCTCGAGCGCTTTGTTCTGTTCTGTGTTCTGTTCTGTTCTGTTCTCGCGCACTCCGTAGTAAAGCTAGGGCGGAACCCAGCAGGTTACATAGCAGGAGACACTTCCTGAATTTGCTCAGATTTCTGCTGTGAACACGCACGCGCACGCACACGCACACGCACACACGGCTCTCTCTGGAGTTTATTTATTCATGTGACATGAATGAAACGGCACTAGGTGATAAATGCGATGTTTGCGAAGTTTGCAATAATGACGGTAAGCTTTTATTACTATTTTAATTACTTTTTAAAATTTAATTTACTGTAGAACTTTGATTTCCTGATTTGGTTTCTTAGAAAAATCTACAAATATTCTTCAAAACCTGTTCCACACACTGTTGGAATAGAGATGTTAGCAATTCTGCCATTTCTAGTCAGGATTGTGATCATGAATGCGTTGCTGACTGAGCGATTGATGTGATTTTCCCTGTTCATCAGGTGTCGTATCTGGACTCAGGTGCTCCAGAGGAGGACGCTTCCTGTGCTCGCTGCTCAATGTGACAGAGGATCACGCCTTCGCCATGGCACAGGAGCGAGGCAGATTCGACTTCTACATCGGCCTGGCTTTGGCCATCAGCTCCAGTTTGTTTATTGGAGGAAGTTTCATCCTGAAGAAGAAAGGACTCCTGAGACTCGCCCGGAAAGGCTCGATGCGAGCAGGTAACCTCCAAGAATGCCCTGGGAAAAAAATTCCCATTTCCTTCTTCCTCTTAAAGCATATTATGAAGTAGATGAAGGCGAGTCTGGGAGAGGAGACGCCTCTCGGGAATTATGGGTGTAAATGTGCTCGTATGGAATAGTGTTCAGGAATTCAGGAAATGTTGTTAGTTTTTTGTCTTTAGATATTTTGCACACATTTTATATGGCTGATTATGCTTTTTTTTTTTTTTTTAAATGGCATGAAGACTGAATGTTTTCCAAATTCTGGTCTTTGGAATTCTAGTCTCAGATTGTGTTCTTGAAGGTCTGGTCTGGAATTCTGATCTTGGATTTCTGGAATCTCAGTTTACTGTTATTTAGTTCTTGGAGGTCTGGTTTCGGTTCTGGTTTTGTTGGGCTTCATTTCTGGTTCTGGTGTTTTGCTCTTGGAATTCTGGGCTCTGGAATTCTGCTTTCAGGTTTCTGATCTCAGAATAGGATGAGAATTCATGGGAAATGTTATTTTGTCAAAAAATGGCAAGAAGACGGAACGATTTTCAAGTTCTGGTCTCGGGAACTGTAGTCTCAGATTGTGTTCTTAAAGGTCTGGCCTGGAATTCTGGTCTTCAAGTTCAGGGCTTGGAATGCTGGAATTCTGGTCTCAGTTTTCAGTCGTTCAGGTCTTGGAGTCCTGGTGCTCGTGGAGTTCTGGTCTCGGCGTTCTCAATTTTTGGTCTTGGAATTCTGGTCTCGGAGTTCTGGAATAATGGTTTCATATTTCGGAGCTCTGGATTTATTTCCTGAGGAAAGAGCGTGGGCAGTGTAGCGTATCCGAAACGTCTAACATTAGTAAATCATCAACACTTTATTTATTTATTTTTATTTTTATATAATAATGTAGTGCGAGTTCTGGATTGTGTAGCGTTTAACGATTTACACACCCCCTTTCTGTCAGGGAGGTTAAACTGGTTCCGTGAGCGAGTGTGTGTTCGCGAGTGTGTGTGAGAGCGCCGCAGACACTCCCCGTTTGGCTGGTTGGTGGTGAAGGCGCGGCTCATTTGTGTATGTTGTAACCCACTTGACCTAACTCTCAGCCCTCAGCGCAGTGTCACGTTGCCGAGTTTCTTCACCTGGGCGAAAATAATCAGCAGCGGTAAAGAATCTCGCTGCTGGTGTTGTGAACGAGTTCATCATGTGCTCGCGCGGCGTGTGAACAGCAGCCTGGATTCCTAACAGTTTTGTAATGCGTGACTGATAGCTGCGTGACTGATAGCTTCATGTCTGTTTGGTGGGGGTTTTGGGCTGGTCAGGGTTGTGTGGAAACTTTTAGAAAACTTTTCTTGTTCAGATTCACTAGATAAGACGGCGGCTTTCCGGCCTCCTTATTACTTAAATTAAATAGATTAAATAATGAGTTGGTTGTTTTTTTCCCAGGCGTCGTGGAACACTGAGCTCTGTTTACGCTGGTTGCTGATAGCGATGAATTGCTCGTCTAAGATGTTTCTTTCTAATCACTTGCAGTGTAAGAAGGTGTTGTAGTTCCCCAGTCCATCGTTAATCCTGAAATGCGTCCATGTCCCTGTCGTTGGCGAGGCATCGGACACGTCAGGTCGTATCTCCTGGTATGGAGGAAATGAGCGTCGTATCAGAGCGATACCCGAACGTGTTGATCTCGCTGTATCTTCAGCTGAAATGTCAGGTGATGGCGCAGTTCACTAATAATGTTAGTATCACTGATGGACGTTTACAGCCTCTTTTCACCGGGATGGATCATTTGACTCGGTTCACCGAGGAGTCGATGACTCCCAAATACGGACAGGAGATACCATGGTGTTCTCGTATTCATTTTATAAGAAAGAAAAATTTTCTTGGGGAAAAAAAAATCGAGACTAGAAAGAAAGTCGCAATATTTCAAGAATAACGTTATATTACGAGATAAAAGCCAGAATATTTCAAGATTAAAATTCCAATATAGTTTAAGATGTTATGATGTTTAATATCCATGAAGGTAATAGAACGTTAGAAACAAATCCAAATACAATTTTGAATGATTCAGGTTTCGGGAGCATTCTGTGTCCATGGCCGTGTTGGGCAGAGTTGTGAGTGAGCCCAGTCCCTTGGCTGAGACGCAACCCCACACATGACTGGGCTCAGGATGCTTTACTGTCGGCGTGACACGGGGCTGATGGTAGCTCACCTTTTCTTCTCCGGACAATCTTTTTTCCGTATGCCGCAAACAATCGGAAAGGGGATTCATCAGAGAGCCTGACTTTACCCCAGTCCTCAGCAGTCCAACCCCTGTACCTTTTAGCAGAATAGCCCCGATCCCGCAGCCGAGTCCACTTTAGGAGACGGCCCTGGCGCTTGGGCACCTGAAGCCTTCCTCACAACAACTGAACCTCTCTGCTTGAAGTTCTCCATGATCTGATAAATAGCTGATTTAGGTGCAGTCTTACTAGCAGCGATGTCCTCGCCTGTGAAGCGCTTTTTGTGCAAAGCAACAATGACTGCACGTGTTTCCTTGCAGGTAACCATGGTTACAGAGGAAGAACAATGATTTCAAGCACCACCCTCCTTTCCAAGCATCCAGTCTGCTATTGTAACTCCGTCAGCATCAGGGCTGAAATGCAGTGGAAGTGGTTTTTTGGGATCAAGTTCATTTTCATGAAAAGAGGGACTTTGCATTTAATTCCAACTCATCTGATCACTCTTTATAACATTCTGGAGTAAATGCAAGTTGGCGTCATAACTGAGGCAGTGGACGTTGTGAAAATCAATATTTGTGTCATTCTCAATACTTTTGGCCAGGGCTGTGTCAAGATGGCATTTATCAACATGGCTATTGGATGGTCATATCGCCCAGCACTACTCTCTACTAAACTCTACTTTTCTGCGTTGTGTAAATGTTATAAATTGTAGTTTATTGAAGTTTTGTGTTGTTAAAGTCAGCATGTCATTGAAGCGACGTCGCTCCGTTGCGCTTTAATAAACCCGAGTCGTGTGCAGCCTGGTACGACCTCCACAATCACTTTATTAAAACACCTGTGTTTGTTTTTCCCTCTCTCCAGGACAAGGTGGTCATGCATATCTAAAAGAATGGCTTTGGTGGGCGGGGCTTTTATCAAGTAAGTCACTGGATAATTATTAACTTGTGCAGATTTTGTTGTTTCACTTCAAGTCCCATTTAAAACTATTATAAATAACACGCGTTTCATGTTTATGCGTACTAAGGAAGTTAATAAAATTGTTTTGCACTATCTTTTCTTAATGGAAAAACACCAAGGGCTCTGAATATACACTAATATGCAAATTAGGACACGCCCACATATAATCATCGTATCATCCCCAGCTAGTAAATTAATCTCGATGAATGTCATGCTTTTTTTTTTTTCCACCGCTTTATTTAACAGCATCCAAATCTGTTAAATTGTGGTTGTCACGGAAACACAACATTTCATGTTCGCTATTAAAACTAGCATGAAAATGTTTCCAGCTACTACATTATTATCCTGTAACGTTTCGCGTATCAGACACGCTTGGTTCAAAGGTTTAGAGTATGTTGTGACATCACAAACCAAGCTCACGCGTAGCTGTTTTAAATTTTTACAAATGTGACGTTAAAATCATGTGACCCAGAAAGTTTTGGATTCCTCTTCCGTTTCTGTGTAAAATGTAGCCATATTATGAGAAAAATAGTTCCAAGATTTCGAGAAGTCGTGGTATTTTGAGGAAAACGTCAATGTTATGAGAATAAACTTGTAAGGTTTATTACAAAACAAAATATAGCAATATTTCGAGAACAAGGCCAACAAGATTTGGAGAAAAGTTGTGGTGTTTTGAGTCGAGTCATAATGTTATGAGAAGTAATATTTCAAGAAAAATGTAGCAAAAGGTTGCAGAATAGAGGTTTGAGAATAAAGTCATAATGTTTTTACAACATAAAATGTTGCAATATTTCAAGGAAAGTCATACAATTTTTAGGAAAAATTAATAATGTTATGAGAGTCATAAAACTGACATGATGTTACGTATCAGAGTGACGAAAATAAAAAAATAATTACGATTACAAGTTTAAAACCACTGAGCATGAAATTACACTTATTTAGAAGAAAGCAACTATATACTACACCTTTTTCTGGAAACTCTTGTAGTGTTTGTTTTCCTGCTGACTCAGATCTTGACTGCAGCTAACGGAGGTGTGATTAATGATTCGCAGCTGATGTGTGTTGTGTTTCTTGTGGTTTTCTGCAGTGGGTGCGGGTGAAGCGGCAAATTTCGCAGCTTATGCATTCGCTCCTGCGACGCTCGTCACTCCGCTCGGGGCTCTCAGCGTGCTCGTGAGGTACAGCAACACACACTACACGTTTCACACTGATGTATTATAAAGATAGATGATGGTGTGTTAAAATAAAACACTGATGTTTAACGTATAGACGATATTTCTTAATGTCTCGCCGCACTGGGATAAGAACAGGAAATCGCTTTCTCACCAATAAACGATTCAATTACCCGAAAGTCTATAAAACTGTGTGACCAGTGTGAAAGGAGGTCAAACTCTCAAACTAAAACTCTTCTTGTAGACCTTTATCTATATAGGAAAGTAAAAGTGTAGTTCCTGGTACTGTTTCCTTGATATTTCAACATGTACAAATTTACCTCTTTGTTTAATAAATTGGTTTTTGAGGATTTGACTCGCCCTCGTTTCCCATTTATTTATTAATGATCGTCTGCTCTTAGACACCCTCTTAGTCCATATAATGTGGAGTATTGCTTTAATCTATGCGCTGCACGTACACACTAATAAGGAAGCGTCTGGTGTTCGTTACAGCGCTGTGCTTTCCTCCTACTTCCTGACGGAGAGGTTGAACCTGCACGGGAAGCTGGGCTGTCTGCTCAGCGTGCTCGGCTCCACCACCATGGTGATCCACGCGCCGCAGGAGGAGGAGATCGACAGCCTCAAGGACATGGGCACGAAACTCCTGGACCCAGGTACGACTACACCTGGAGGGTTCAGGTTCAGATTCATCACACTTAAGTGTCCTTTATGTAAAATCCGGGAAACTAAGAACATGAATGGATTTGTTTACAAGTCTTTTGTTCTTTTGCTACTTTGTTGTAATAATAATAAGAAGCTGCTGTGCGTTTTTAGTGAAAGTTGGGTTAATATTTTTGACTGTTTTCTCTACGCAGGTTTTGCCGTTTTCGCGACCTTCGTCATCATCATTGCTCTGATCTTTATCTGCGTGGTCGGCCCGCGCCACGGCCAAACCAACATCCTGGTGTACATCACCATCTGCTCTGTGATCGGCTCCCTGTCCGTGTCGTGCGTGAAGGGTTTGGGCATCGCCATCAAGGAGGTGATCGCGGGCCAGCCGGTGCTGGCCAACCCGTTAGCGTGGCTGCTGCTGGCGAGCCTGGTGGTGTGCGTCAGCACACAGATCAACTACCTGAACAAAGCGCTGGACATCTTTAACACCTCTCTGGTCACGCCCATTTACTACGTCTTCTTCACCACGTCTGTGCTCACGTGCTCCGCCATCTTGTTCAAAGAGTGGGAGCACATGGGCTACGACGACATCATCGGGACGCTCAGCGGCTTCCTCACCATCATCGTCGGGATTTTCCTGCTGCACGCCTTCAAGGACGTCAACGTCAGTCTGGCCATGCTGGCCGTCAGCATCAGGAAGGAGGAACGCAACGGGACCATGGCCAATGGCATCGGGACGCACGCTCACTCCTCGTACGAGCTGCTCCGGGACGGCGCCACCACCGTGGACTTCGAGGACAGAGAGATGGGCTCCACGTTCGACAACGTCTCGCGGAGAAACGGCGGCCTGACGCCGTCTTAGGTTTCAAACTCGGTAGTCAATAATCTGCTGTGTGTTGGCGTAGTATTTTTTGATTTTCTTTTAAAATCTGAAGACAATCAAAAATAGACCTGACTGACTGATCGGACCAAACGATTGTACACGAGTATTTTTTTCTTTCCACTCCTTCTGCCTTACATCCGTGGCGTGGACGTCGTAAGGCTTCATCTTATTCCTCGTGTAGCGTTGTACATACTTTTTTAAAGCCTTCGCTTCTGAGATGTACAGAGCTCTGTACGTAACCTGCACTGATTTTCCATTTCTGATTTTTCTTACCTTTTTTAATTTAACCCCCTCCCTCCTCCTCCTGCTCTTCCTCCTCCTCATTAAGACACTTGAAAAAACTTAATGATAAATTGTTATATTTATTGAATTAAAAATCAAATATAAATCAATCAAACACAAAAAAGGCACATGTTTAGGCACTTGGTTATTTTAAGAATATACTGAAGGGAACAAGAATTAAAGTTTTCATGCATGCATTCGTTCCAACACCACGCGAAAGGATAAGAATATAAACCCGACACTTAAATAATCTCCTGGTGAAACCCGCCAAGCCGTTTCCAATACGTATAAAACCAATGATTAGCATATTACCAGAAAAAAGATGAAAAAAATTGGAATAAGGCACATACAGTGTTAAATCCTGGGACACTTTTTGCTTGTTTGTTTCTCTTCACTTCCTCCTGGGTTTGTCTTAAAGTCTTACACAAAATTAAATTCCAGTCTGATTGCTGCAGAATCACTGCTTACAGGATTTACTGGCTCCATTACAGGCTTAGGGTGAAGTGTGTGATCGTGTGTGTGGTCCTAGTGACAAAAGAAAAACAACGCTCTTTTCCAAACACCATGATTACGCTTGTTAATGCTTCGCTACGCAGCAACGCCACTGAGCTGCACCGTAACCTGCGACTGGGCTAAAGCGCCGCGTCAGTCTCAGTTGCTGGCCAGGGATTGGTGGATCGGCGGCTGGAAGCATCGGACGTGTTCCACCGGCATGTTCTCGCCGTCCCCGGATTTCAGGTACTTGTTCAGGATGGTGAAGATCTCGTCGTTCACAACCTGGAACTTCCGAATGCGGTCCACCATTTTCTTTAAAGGCTAGATAAAGAAAAATAAAGCAATAATATATGTTAATTTGTAACGAAATATGACAAAAAATCTGTTAGATCAATTCAGAAAATCAATTACTTCTGAATGAAAAGATTAGGAGAGACACCGATCCGTGCACCAGCACCATGGGAAGGCCACGCTCAACCCACTTGTCAGGTTGTCTAGAACAGCTGCCCTGACAGTAGTGCAGGTTAATGTTAATGCACTCGTTGTAATATGTGATCGTTTCCATAGTAACAGCTTGTTCACTGAGACTTGAATGCGTGTAATCGTTGATTATAGTGACGTTTTCTTGAAGCAACATTCATGGAAGGAGTCTCCAGTGTCGGCGCTTTGCAACCGTTGAGACAGAGGAGTTAACGCTTCTTTGCGGTTTCTCGGTAACGACGCGCTGCGTTTGTCATGGCGCGTTATAGCTGCGTTTGTCATGGCGCGTTATAGCTGCTTAAAGGTTAACAGAGAAAACATACATGGCGTTTTTTAATAGGGAACAAATTGTCACTTTCGACGTGGTGCAATTAAGTGTCGATCAGGACACACAGTTATTGTAAAGTAATCAACTCTCCGCGTTCGCCATAAAATATTCCACTTCTTAGTTACTGTTTTAGAGTTATAAGACATAAAAATCTTTTCAGGAATATAATGGCTGGCTTGAACATGAAAGCCTGTCAGATGAAGATGAAAAGGAAGGCGGTGTAACAGGAACGTACGAATCACCGTGAGCCAGCTAGCCGAAGTGCTATAATGTGGGTGTGGCTTCTTTCCCGAACTGCAGCTGCGCCGATATTCAGCATAACCCCTACTGTCGCTTGTGCGCAATACCTCTTAATTATCTCACATCGTGATAGATCAATATTAAAACGGAGGAACAGGTGGTTGTGCAGCAGTTACGACTGCCATGTGAGCTCGTCGCAGACTCACCACGCTCTTTATGATCTCGTCCTTGCCGTCGTGTTTCTGCACCTTGAGCAGGTGGTAGCTGAAGTCCAGGATGTCGAAGCGTCTCTGCTGCCCCAGCAGGGTGATAATCATGCAGCCGGCCCAGTTCAGCCCGTCACCGAAACACTGCCTGGAGAACACAAACGACACCGCGGCGTGTTGGACTCGTGCGTAAAGGGTCTCTAAAGAGAACAGGTTACGGATGCGTGACTCACTCCACGGTGAACTCGTGCGCTCCGACAGGGATACAGTACACAAACTGCATGGCACTCCACAGCCTGTGAAACTCCACACACTCGTCCACGTGCATCACGCCGTTGCTAGGTAACGGGCCGCGCCATATGGTGTCGTCCAGGAACCCGCGGATACGTGCCAGGATGACCTCGAACATGGAGAGTCCGCAGCACAGCCGCTCCTTGGTCAGCAGGTCGCCCTCACGCGCGATGGCAATTTGCTAAGGAGAGAAAGATATAAAACACCGTGTGCGTCACGATGCTACAGGAACAAGCCGAGTTTATGGTGTTCCTCTAACAGCACGTCTCCCGGAGTTTTATTAATTGAGGACTTTATTAAAGTTTTTGAGTGAAGCTCCAGACCTTCACGTGCACCTTCATACAGACCCAACACTCAAACGATCCGAATAATTCTTTAGTTACACATTTTTAAATAAAACTCAACTGTTTAATAAATAATTCGTTACTTTTTAGAAAGAAGGAGTCCACAATTTGATGCATGGCAGCAAAATATAAGTAAATAAAATAAGATAATCATGACGGCAGGAGCTCGATCAAGTCTCATGTTTATAATCAGCTGCTTGATTTAATCAATCTGTAATTAATAATCTTTTTTTCAGGATAAACACTCAATTTGATACACGGTGCTTCAAAATGACAGCTGGACAGACGGAAAGAGAGACAGCTGGATGGAAAAATAGACAGATACACAGATGGGTGGATAGATAAATATACAGATTGATGAATGAATGGATGGACATGTACATAGATAGATAGATGAATAGATAAATATGTTTTGACTGATGGATAGAAAGATATATGAAGAAGTATGGATGGAAAGGTAGCAGGATAAGCAGGTAAATGGAGAGATGACCGATGGATGGATTTATGACTTGATTGTTCGATAGATGAATAGAAGGACAGTTGGATTGATGGATAGACAGACGGATAGCTTTTCCCGCTCTGTTTAATGTACATGCACATATGTCGTTACTATGACCACCAGTATGGGTGTGAGCTACAGTCTGGACAAACGAATCAGTTTAATTATAAAATAAATCTTTTCTTTGTACTGCTGCGTGACAGGTAATGGTGTGTGAGATTATCTGCCCACCTGTGGAGTCCCCAGCCGCTCGATTAAAGGCACCATGTGCAGTGCGGCGTATTTGGCCTCCAGCCGCTTCATCTTTGCATCCAGCCGCTCGCCCTCTGCACACAGGAAATGGGGGTGGGTTTAGAAAAGTTTCACACATACATGACCTCTATTTTGAAGAGAGTTTTATCCCCACATCGTCATGCCAACCAGCCAGACGAACACCCGCACGCCTCGTTACCCCGAGCGTTACCCTGAGGGTACATGCTTCTGTACTGTTCTACTACCTTTGACGTGAACCCTGGGGAGAATGTTCTGGAACGGCGCAGCATGCAGAAGGTCACACACTTCCTCCTGTGACTGCAGAGACACACAAAGGGAAATGGAACGAACATTCAAATGCACAAAACCTCCAGCAGCATCGTTATGGTACGCAGTCAGTCATGTGAGGTATGTGCGAGTCCTCACTGATAAAACCGCTAACACACTGTGTCAAAGTGTGTGTGACTCATGCAAACTTAAACAGCGGCACACACTAACCAAACCCGAGCGTGATAAAGAGCACACGCCACTGCTCACTTTAACACAGAAAACAACTCTAAAAATGGAAAACAAGGGGCTTGATGATGGTGATGCAGTTCAGTAGGTGCGGCTGTGGTCACATGACCACAACACACACTCAGGACTGCTCCATAATATTGTCACCTACTTGCCTATTAGTGTGTGTGTGTGTGTGTTTCAGACCAAATGTCAGATTTTACTATCTTTGTGAGGACAATGTTGGATGGTCCTCACAGCGGTATTAAGGGTTTGTAAACAAAAATAAGGAAAGTAATCGAGTAAAAAAGTCTCCTTTTCATTACTGAGGTTAAGGTTCGGTTTAGGAGGAGGTGTAGCGTTAATTAGCCATATTAATCATTATGTGAATGGTCAGTCCCCACACAGATAGTAAAACCTGTGTGTGTGTGGTTGTGTCTGCACGCGTGTGTGTGTGCATAAAGAAACATTTTAATCTACGAACAACATCTTAATCAACGTAACATAAAACAGGAGAAAAAGAAACACAGTGTGTGTGTGTTTGGGTAGGTTACTGTGTGTGTCTCTCTCTCGCTCTGTGTGTGTCTCTCTCTGTGTGTCTCTCTCTCGCTCTGTGTGTCTCTCTCTCTCTCCCTGTGTGTCTCTCTCTCTCTCCCTGTGTGTGTCTCTCTCTCTCCCTGTGTGTGTCTCTCTCTCTCCCTGTGTGTGTCTCTCTCTCT